>JAUUEB010032653.1:0-16591 GCA_032362205.1 Clione limacina
TTTCCAAAACATCAAATATTTATTTTACTCTAATATCTAAAGTACTTGACCGAATATTGCCGAGTTTGGTATGCACAAGTTAATGTTCTTGTGTAGATTTATAATCTGTTTTAAGAATTACAAAATATGCATTTTGATTGCCGATATAATTTGATCTACCAAACGTTACATATGTGCCCCGGGCGTTCAACGGTCCGTGACCACCTCTATTGTTCAGCGACAATAACAATGAGCGTTGACGACGATGTGTCGCCCGGCTAATCGTGAACGACGTTCAAAAGCCATGCATAGCTGTCTGGATTATTTAAGAGGTAAACGTCTTCAATTAGATAAGAATATATAGGAGACAATCGTAATTGCTTCATTAAATCCAAAACATTTGCATTTTCATAATTTTATTTAGCCCATCACAAACTATAGTATGTTTGCTATCCTATGTTTAAAATACAGCAAAATCCACCCAGAGACTTCGGAGATTAGAGAAGTGCAAGAAAGTAAGTAAGCAAGCAAGCAACCATACAATTCAGTGTATATTGTTATAGATGGAATTATCATCAGATATAAATAGGGATAAATAATTCTGTACTTGAGTATTTGTTCGCGGTAAAACGATTGAGGAATTTTTCGGGGTGGATTTATTTGCGGTCCTGCAGCTCGAGAAAAATATGTTATTTTTCAATAGTTTTTGGCAAATATTGAGCCAATTTTGTTTTTAATTTCCAAAAACAAAGAGAACAAATAGTTGAGATATAATGGTATTATCATTATGATGAATATTATATAGATGAATACTTAGTCTTGTATACTACATGAATTGAACCAGTGTTCTGTATTGAATTGCTAACTGGTTTCGTTTACGCTATCTTATTACGTTTTTGTCATGTATTTGTCATTATTTTATTCACAGATCTCCCGCGGTATGTGAGGTGATGGGTGACGATGATCAAATTACTTCCTTGTCGCTGACCACTGGAATCAAGTAACTGAACACTGTACCAATTGACCGGATATTGATTATGCTTCGATGGTCCTTACCTGTCATAAGTAACACATCAAGTCCACGGAGTTATTGCAGCTGATCTTATGATATTTATTTTAGCTGTTTGTCTAGAAAGTCAGCCGATAAAGGTGATATATATAAGTCTTTAGGATCAAAACAATAACAAGAGAATACATCAACTAAGTGCATATCTTAATGATTGACAGATAAGATTGGTTATAATTGATATTGTTCGAGTCAATGCCGACGTTTTCATTGACATTTCTTGACCGGAATGGTACAGGTATGTGGCATTGTTTATGTACATGTCATTGAGAGTCTTTTCAAAATGTATATATAAACTAGGGAACAGTTTTAACGCTTAGTATGTTTCAACAATTATATTTCTCTGTTGGAAGTTTAATTCTTTAAAGTGCACGTACAGTTAAATACTGATATTGAATATCTTGACCCTTTGCAATCAAAGTGAAATTCTATCTTAAAAAAATTATTTCCTTTGTTATTTTGTTCGACAAGTAATCTTCATGTAATCTCTTATATAAGTAACGTGATACTCACATCCGCTGTAATTTGTCATGTTGTGCATACATTAATCTCAATCTGAATCTCGTACTCATCTTCATCAACTTATTTTTTTTTTTTTTTTTTGTATGTAAAAATGTTTCTTGTATCTGAATATAATTTTGCGATAAATTTGTATTTCTTCAGAAGTGTTTGATGTATTATATGAAAGCATTTGATAATAGATACGAGAAGTTTTTTTCCCGAAAGAAATGATTAAGTTGTCTGGTATCATTGGAATTGTTCTACTAGATTTAGACATATTGGATAACCCGCCTAGGTTTTAGTTTGTAGTTTGATTATAAGTAAGTATACGAAGGGCGAAAAACTTAAATTGTCTTAGAGTATGTTTCTTTTGAAATCTGAAGTTCACATCTAGGGTTAGTCGTTTCAAGCCTAACGGGATTCAATAATAACATGCGTTTTACAGAGAGTGTAATTAATTGTGTAAATGGCAAAAGCTATTTATTTCACTACACCAATTTTATTTTAGACTTATCTTTTAATTTGAAGAAGCAGTATTTAGAGAAGATGATTTTATACAGTATGTAAAACAATTTCCCAATAATGTAATTCGGTAGTACCATGTCACTCTATGAGGTCTATAATCTTAATTATTAGATCTATCGAGATAAGGGAGAAAGTTTTCATCAACTGCAAAACAAATAATATGCATCCATTTATCCGAAGATCAAAAGAAAATAACGCAAAAGAACAGAGAGACAATTGGATAAAAACTGCAGACTATTGTTTCAACAAAATATCTTAGTCAAAGTGTGCCGTCCCAATAACTTCCATCTTATTCTTTCCCCGGCGTGCAACATCCGAGCCACGGGATTTCCTCCATGATATCTTTTTGTAAACACCGTTATTTACTTTACATATTTGTTACGTGTTGTTAAAGGGCGAAACAAATAAAAGTCAACGACATGGCGAAGAGGAGAACAACATAGAAATACACACAATGAGTCAGATTTAAAAATATCGGAATGTATTCTCTAGATGAGAAAATGTCTATCGTATCACAGATCTGTGCTTCTTACGATATGAACCAAATGCCTCACGCGTTTAAAATGTCTTTTAGGGTCTGCAAAGTGCATTTGTGCACTGAAGAGTTGTTACATTGTGCAGCGATTACACGATAAGCATTTTTAACGTTTTCTCTCATCTTTGTTCTTTGGTCTTAACATAGTGGTAAATTATTATGTAGAACTTGATTTAGCTTAGGTGTTAATTGTTATTATAATGTTATGATAAACCCATGTACAGAGAGTCTTTAATCATCATTTGCTTTCCTAATTGACTATTGACATAAAAGTACAAAGTAGTCTTAGAATGTTGTCATTGACTTGATTCTGAATTGATTTGGTGCTCAATGCAAACATAATTATGTGTTTTGCCATTTTAAAGAAAAATCGCGCCCTAGAATATATATTCATAATGAAAACAGTGCAATCAACATTCAAAATCTAAAAAAAACAAATTTGCAAAACCTGAATCAATAATTTCACTACAAAATGATTTGTTCCGAATGTAATAACAGGATTGTAGAATACAAATGTGAAAAAACAAAAAATGTATGAACCAAATTTGTTCTTTAACATATCGCAATGCACGTCGAAATGTGAATGTAATATCTAATTTGTTTCTCATACAAGAGGTTATTTATCTTAGCTAACCATTTCATTTTACATGGGAGAGAAAAGGGGCAAGGGTGCCAGTCACAGCAGGCTACTTTGCTATATTATCTTAAGTTCGTGTCATTCACTATAATTCTTAACGGAGCTCGACGTTTAGCGACACGGTTGTTTGCATGTAAACAGGATACATGGAGATAAATAAAAACTGTTGGCGATGATGATCACTGCATGATATTAACACATAGAAGGAAAACCAATGTTGATGCGAAATATGTTTGCGTATCGTTACCGCAGGTGCGTATTCAGGTGGACATGGGGCATAATCCCCTATTTGAGATCCAAAATGGTCTTAATTGGCAGCCTTTATAACTCATCTAAGAAATGTCGGCCGCTTCACTTTATTATCCAAGGTTGTCCCCCCCCCTTTTTCAAAATCCTGGTTACATGCCTGCTTTAACGTCCAAATTTAGGCAATTAAATTTCATCTGTTTTCGATTTTGAAATCTTCCCTCGAGGCAACAGTTCATAGTATATTATGAAAACAAATATATAATGAGAGAAAAACTTCTTTGATCATAATCTTTACAAACTGATGACGCCTTCGACACAATTATCAGGTCAACCCTCTTAAGATCAAAGGACATATCATTTTCCTTTTGAATGACATGACATTGTGGCTATTGATCGAATTATTCGTCTTTGCACCGAGGCCTCTCTGCACTGTCGGATGATTGATGGCTATGCATTCAGTCGATGTATTGGCTGAGGAGTCAATGCCCTTGATGTTGATAGGAATGCACAGTAATCTCAGTCAATCTATGTTGCTTCAGATACGCTTTGAACGATAACCTTTTATTCTATAAAAGCTTTTTGTTCACTTCTTGGTTATCTGAATATTTCAGAACTACACATACGCACGCGCACGCAGAGACACGTAGAGAAACGCACAGACTTATGTAATATGACTCCGAAGGTCGGATGTTCTAACCCTAACGGGTCATACCTCAGTATTGTAAAATACGGGAATTTAGAAGCGTTCTAAACTGGCGGTATTGAGAGTTTCGTGATATGGCTGGTCGGCCCAGTTTCAGTATATTGTGACTTGGCAGGATACAGCAATGGTGCTAAGTTTTAAATCTTCTCTGTGGCAGAACGTTTAATTGTCTATTACTAATATAACCTTCCATGTGCTGATGGAGACGTAAAGCCACTTCCAACTTTGATATATTTTCTTTAATTTTTATTCTCATTCAATTTTTTTCCTGGTCGTCGCTGCCGTTCTCATAACGCGAGTATGATATTTTCATTAATTTCCTTCTTTTCTTTACATTTCTTTAGTCATCATAATATTATAACAATATAATATTTATGTCTCCGGGGGCACTTTTTGTACAATGATTTTTAGGTCTTTGCTCGTTGCCACTATGCAGCACCAAGTGGGAAATAAGGTGAAAATATGTTCCCAACTCCCAACGTATGACCGAAAATTACTAGTTGCTACGCGATGGCTCAAGCCCACTACCTCTGGGGTAAGAGTCGATTACGCTCACCACTAGAACATCGCGGCTCCTTCATCCTGTACCTACATCCTCCGAATTATTGTTTATGATCGAAGGTCTTTGCAAATTGTTCACTGCTTCAGGTCTCAAGAAAATAATTCAGATCCGTCCTGATAATTACGCTAGCTATGACACCCTCTGGGAGCCAGAGACATAATCTTTACATTGCATCTTTAACACATAAAATTCTTAACGTCTTTGGCGGAGAACTTATCGATGTGGCAAACTGGTTGCTATGACAACAATGATTCTTCTTCTTCTTAATTGCATCAGGCAAATGCCAAATGCCTTTTATATCAGCTAGTTATATTTTGATATATCTAACTGTCACTTTATCAGTACTGTAAAATAATTTGTTTCTAAATTGGTTTAAAATATGTTTAACTTTTCAAAGGCGCACTGACACCAAAATTAATGATATACAGCTGAAACTGTCTATTATAACTAGAAAATAAAAATCCTCATAATGATAATGAGCTCCTCTGATTTTTATATTTCTTTCTTAAAATGTGTTTATCCTCATTCGTTGTAAATTATTCTGCAGACTACTTACATTCACAGCCTTTATTGTTTATCCTCATGATACCTGTTGTAGTGATGTAGAGTATAGAATGTTAGTTGACTTGTAGATGTAAGGAAACGGTGGTGTACACCTGAACACTGAGGTACCACAATGTTTGTAAACTCCGCTCACTTTATCTTTGCAATCTCCCATCTCTGCTTTCTCATTTAATCACATGTTGTCGTATTTTTGCTCTACATGATACTCTGTTCACTAGGCGTGTAGCCATGGGGCAGGGAGCATTTTGAGATACAAAATATATATATACTTTTCAAGTCATATTTGAACAATTTTCAACTCATTCCAAATAGCGGGCGCAAGATTGTCACCCCTTTTAAAAAATATAAACAACCTTACAAAATTGTCTATGTATATATTTATTAGTAAGGAAGATTGTTCCTCCTTCTATCTTCTTTTTCCCCTCGTTTTCTTTTTTCCTCTCAGAATTGGGACATTTCGTGCCTAAAAAACATGTTTTAAGAATCATTTAAAGGAGAGATTTGAGAATTTACCAGTCTAGTAACCGAATAAATAAAAGGACAAAGTGAAAGCAATAAAGAAATACAAAGACGCTTAGTAAGCAGCAGGCAAGAAGAGATAATGGAAAGAACAAAAGTACAGTAGTTTTACCAAAATAACAAAAGCCATTTAAGATGATGAAAACCCATAAAGAGTGTGTTACTTTTAAGTGTTCTGTAAGGCGGCAAGTCCCTATGGAGTTCATCCACATTTTACTATCAGTCATGGTATTCTCTCAACAAACAGAAGAAACTTCAGTAGGGAATCATATTAGACATAAATACATCATACACCCTCACGGGATTTCTCAAAAGTTGTAGATTCTTGCTGGTCGTGGACCGTGTCATAATTAACTCCAAAGTCAAACAAACAGCTCGTGCCGCAAAGTTATGAAATATGTGGAGGATTTCCCAAATAATACACCGGATGGCCCATCTGAGAACAATAAAAGTGTAATTTTCGTCTTTTAACAACTTTTCTAGTTTTGGTATGATGTCACAAAGAAGATGAAAATGTTCTCGCTTGATATTTGATTGAACTTTGTCACTCCAGCTCACATTATGAGGGTGCACAGATGACCGGATGCAGAGTCAATATTATAGGGGTTTTATGAACCATGCATTGTTTGTCTACCTAAATCAAACACCACTGGAATACGTTTAGTTCTTGTTGAGATTTGAATTGAAACATACAGACAGACAGAAAGACAGACATATAGAAAGAAAGACAGAAAGACAGACAGACAGACAAAATACAGACATACAGACAGATACACAGACAGAAAGACAGACATATAGAAAGAAAGACAGAAAGACAGACGGACAGACAAAATACAGACATACAGACATATATACAGACAAACAGACAGACAAACAGACAGACAAACAGACGGACAAACAGACTGACAAACAGACAGACTGACAGACAGACAGACTGACTGACAGATATCTTACATGCCGTCATCACATCATCACATCACTCTTCATATTTCTACGGTTGACAATAATTCTGCCAATCTTACTGACATTTCTTTGTTTTTGGTTGAAAAAAGTGTTTCAAATATATTAATCCATGTTTGTATCTCTCATTCTTCCGCTTAAGCTCTATGTATTCCAACGGTGGTTGAATAATAGACATTTTCTTTTCAAACTTTAAGTTCTTTCTTAGAATAAAACTATTAAGTGGGTCGCTGTTCCCATTCAGTGAACACATTGAGTCGTCGTTACCAATGAGACTTTGGTCTTAATAGCGTTCTCCGAGATATGTGTAAATGTTAAAATAAAGAATAACACCATTGAGTTTATATTTTGGAATTCTCTACTACAATACTAAAGCGATTATTAGAATAAAGTATTATTATTTTAAAAAACTAACGTGAGTTTTTCTTTTAACTCGCTTGAACTAATCTCTAGTCACATCAATGAATAAATCGATAGCATTGCTCTAAAATCAATCTACTGACTACAAGTCATTTTGAATCCAAGCCAATATGTTAATTATTCTCATACCACTTGTAGCATATTGTAGAGTGGTTTTAACGCCTGACTCTTGTACTGAGAACCTTGCTTCGATCCATAAGATTTACAACGTGTGTTAAATTGTCTTAAAATACCATAAGAATGTGACGTCTTAACTACGTAGTTTAAAAGAAAGACGTTATTTCAGATGATATTTTACAGAAGATAATTTGTTTTTACATGTTATATGAAATCAGATGTTGTAAGAAATCCACTACACTGGCAATCTTAAACTTAAAGACACCACATAATTTTAAAACAAGTCAAAATCATTCCCGGAATTTACACATTTAAAATAATAATAAATCAAGATATCACAAAATTAATGTTTCACTTAGGCTGAAAAATTCAGATAGTGCTGACACAACCTGGCCATCGATCACTTGAAGACATCACAAGTCACACGTCTATCTTTTCTCACAGTGTGAGTGACCCGCGGTTCTCTCAGTAGCATGATTTAGTACTCACACATACACATATGCTCATTTTAACTATACTTTGACAACAATCAAAAATGGTCCTCCAAATCTCCATCTTTCAATTCCTCAATATATCTTTCTGTCCGTGTCACCAATTCTGCTTCGCTCTAAATCTTATGTTTGACTTCCCACGACATGCAATGTTGTCATACATTATTTTATATTAACAAGTTATTCTTATTTTTGTATTACTTCATCATTTCTCTTTTCACTTTCATTTCTTTTTATCTTATCCTTTTTCTGTTTCTATTATCTTTCAATATTATATCTCATTTACTCGCCCTTCTCATTTTCCTTGGAGTACCTTAAACTTCTTCTCTTCATTATCTAATAGGAAGCATTTAATCGCATTCACGCTTTTTGTTTTCCTTTTTTACCAATTCCAATAACACTTTTGGCCCAATTCGACTTTTGTTGGTTTCCATCGCAAAGGACAGATGTCATTCATTCCTACCAGATGGGGGAATGTCATCCACCATTTTCTAGTTTACTCTTTCATAATGTTTAGCTTTTTCATTCGTAAACTCTTTCTAGCTCCTAAGACCATGTTGTTAGCACCTGACCTCACACTTCATAGTCCATCTTAGTCATACACTTTTTGAGTTCTGAATTTTGCTTCTAGCAATTTTTCGTTGACATAAATAAGATAACAAGCTTCAAAACATTTGACAGTATATGTCACTTTATTATTTGCTTTTACAGCAGACAACATTATGAACTATGCTTCATTTTACAGAGTTTCTTTGGATGTCTGCTATTCATTTACTTTTATTTTTATTATTTTTATTTTTTCAAGGAAATATCTCTCATCCTGTTTGCCGCGGACAAAGATCAAGGTAATTCAGTTAAGATATTGTGCATGAAGGAAATCGGGCAGCTTGCAGGAAACAATAAGAATGGCGAAGACGCGTTTGATGTGTGGCAAACCGAGAGCAAGATACAGGCTTTAATAGATCGCAAGACGCTTGTGAATTTCAGGAAGTGATGAGATCAATTAAAATATCATCAACAATTAATGCTTGACGAATGAAGAATAAAATTAGCCACTCATTCCGCATCAACACCTAGAGCATGACTAATTGTGTTCGTGCCACCTAATATATTGGCTTCAGACGTTATGCAAGGTTAAATCCTATATCTAGATACAAATAACCATTTGTCTCCTTTTTTGACAGTTCAGATTGCTGCTAGGAAAACGTATGGTTGTATCCAAGGTTTCCCTATTTTGTTTTTGAGACATTTTGTCTTTTCTTAAAAATGTATTTCTTTTCATTGCATGTGATTAAACACGGTCTGATCAGAACAAAAGACAACTCTTGTGAATGTTAGAATAAGTGATGAACAGTTTTCCACTTATATTCTCTCTTCAGATTATTAAAAAGGCTACTAAAAAAACGTCAAAACATTAATACAAATCTGGTAGAATCCATTCGTTCACTCTCCCAAACTTACCAAAGTATATCAAATTTGTTTCCTTTTTAATTATTTTGTTATTGTCTTCCGTTTAATCACAGCCGTTTATTTTACAGTATCCAATAGATGCATTTCTGAAAAAAGACTGACACAAGCTAAGTGCATATTATAATCAACAGTCTGTATAAAGTCAATTGAAATTGTGTTTAAATTAGAAAATTAGTTGTGTAGCTTAAACACCTGGCAGTGCAGGGTTGATTTTCAGCTCAAACTATTTTTGAATAACTCTATTCAATGACAGTGGAGGTTTATTCTGTAAAATATGTATTTAAAAGTATATGTATAATTACAACTTGCCAAAGATCTGTTTTGTGCGAATATGATTAAATCTCAACAAGTTTAAGTACACTTATTTTGATTTTGATAACAATAAAATCAAAACCGCAACATAAGTCGATAGACATTGAAGTTGTCTATTGGTTCTATAAAACATATTGCACAAATCTAACGTAATAAGTTTTCTGTCTGTCTAATTTTAGCTCTTTAGAACTGTATAAAGTTAAAATGCTGTTCAAGTCCATTCATATTTTTGTATCCTGTCTGCACATTTGTAGCAAAACAATGTTTTTTGACACGTGTTTACTTTTTAACCAATCATCTGTCACTCATACAGGTGAACTTGACAGCAACAAAAGATATCCACCTGTGCTCGTCGTCAAGCAGATTTCTGAGCGCACCCCGGGTGTACTGTAAATCTGACACTTTTGCCTTTAAATTCTGCTTCTTAGGTCTCAGATTTTTGAAAATGAATCAATTGACGTGTACTCGTGTCCCCTTGTGACCCCTGCCCTTAACGTGGTGCAAATTAACAAGTATAGTCTTTTAGTTAACGCAGCTGTGTAGAGAGAATGTGTTACCAATGTTGTGTTACCAATTAGCACCTGGGTACCTGACAACGTTGTTGTGTCTGCAGTTAACACTCACAAATATAATTTTCGATTGATAATATTTATTTTTCTAACACCCGCTCACTATAGTTTCATAATTTTTCAACAATCATTTATTTTCATTTTGCCCACTCAACTTATCCGGCATATGGTTATATATAAGTTAATGTCACCGTTTGACTGGAATGTACGTTAAATCTGCGAATATTTTTGTAAACATACAAATAAACATATTCCAAGATCAATACTTGACAAAAATGTATAAGACACATAAATTAAAATTATATATATATTAGTGTGAACTGCAGACGCAACAACGTTGCCATGAGGTGTAATGAGTTCGTTGAAATATTAACTCAGGTTCAAGTCTTGACGGGATCAGATTTAGGATCTTATGCACCCAGGTGTTAATGAGTAACTCAACATTGGCAACACATTCTCTATACACAGCTGCATTAACTAAAAGACTCTACCTGCTTATTTGCACCACGTTAAGGGCGGGGGTTACAAGAGGTGACGAGTACATGTCTATTGATTTCTTTTTAAAAAATCTGGGAACTGAAGAAGCAGAATTTAAAGGCAGAAGTGTCAGATTTACAGTACACTTGGGGTGCGCTCAGAAATTTGCTTGAAGACGGGCAAAGGAGGATATCTTTTGTTGCTGTCAAGTACGCCCGTAGGAGTGACAGATGATGAAGCAAGACTGAATACTTGTTTGTGTTCATTGATAATTGAACACTTGTCTAAAAAACAATGTTTTGATACAATGGTGCAGACATGATTAAATAATATAAAATAACTAGAACAGCATTTTAACTATTTACAGTTCTAAAGAGGTAAAAATAACCAGAATAGCAACAATGTATTACGTTAGATTTGTGAAATATTTCTATATAACTCATAGACAACTCAAAGGTCGATCGACTTATGTTGCAGTTTTTTTTTCTTGATATCTAATTCAAGTTAAGTGTAAATAAACTTGTTGAGATTTAACCAAACTGACATAAAACAGATAAATGGCAAATCAACAATGGCTATACTACTATCATTTGAAGGTGTAAACGTTGTAAGTATACACATTATTCTTTATACCTATTTTACAGAACAAACTCCTACTTATGCCATTGAATATAATGATTCTGCACTTCCAGGGGTTTAAGCAACACGACTAATGTTCTAATTAAAACAAAATGTTTATTGGATTTTTGCAGGCTTTTGATTATATGATGTGCTTAGTTTGTGTCAGTCTTTTTACATATGTATACATAGGGGGGCGCATAAGTAAGTTGACAGTAGTTTGGAAATTCAAATAAAACAAACTAATCATGATTTTTTCAAACGGCTTTCAGCATCATGTTCAAGAACTAAATCTTAAATCGAGCAAAAGTCATTTAAGCTAACCATGTCATAAATTACAGGTACAATAAGTGTGAAATGGGTGGTGTGACCTTCTGCTGAAAGAAGACATTTTCCTGTACGTATGATTGTACCAGTGATCATGTCCTGGTACAGGAGTTGGTCAACTGTTGTATGTAATACATGCCTTTTATATCAACTAGTTATAATTTGTTATATCTAACCGTCACCTTATCATTACTGTAATAATTTAAAGTCCTGACACCAAAATTTGTAATATACATCTGAAACTGTCTATTATAATTAGAAAACAACAATCAACTAAATATATGATAAGCGGTACTTTTATCAACTATAATGAGGTCCTCTGATTGTTATATTTCTTTTTTAAAGATTTGTTTAAGCTCATTCGTTTTTAGTATGTTTGCTGACTACTGACATTTACATCCTTTATTGTTTATCCTCATGACACCTGTTGTAATGATGTAGAGTATAGAATGTTAGTTGACTTGTAGATTTAAGGAAACGATGGTGAACACCTGAACACTGAGGTACCACAATGTTTGTAAACTCCGCTCAGTTTATTTTTATAATCTACCATCTCTGCTTTCTCATATAATCAGATGTTGTCGTATTTTGGTCTACATGATACTTTGTTCATCAGGCGCGTAGCCATTGGGCGGGAGGCATGAGATAATCTTCCTTTTGCAATAAAAATATATATAATTTTCAAATAATATTTGAACAATTTTCAACTCATTCCAAATATCGGTAGCAAGATTGAAAATTAGGTGTGAATGGTGAAAATCAAAACCACCTCACAAAATAGTCTACGTATATATTTATTAGTGAGGGAGATTTTTCCCTCTATTATTTTCTTTTTTTCCTCCTTTTTTACCTCTCAGATGGGGGACATTTCGTGCCTGAACGACATCTTTTAAGATTTGAGAATTTGCAAGTCTAGTAACCGAATAAATGTAGAGGACACAGTGAAAGCAATAAAGAAATACAAAGACGCTTAGCAAGCAGCATAGAAGAAGAGATAATGGAAAGAACAAAAGTACAGTAGTTTGAGCCAAATATAGCAAAAGTAATTTAAGATGATGAAAACCCATAAAAAGTGTGTTACTTTTAAGTGTTCTGTTAGGCGGCAAGTCCCTATGGAGTTCATCCACATTTTACTATCAGTCATGGTATTCTCTCAACAAACAGAAGAAGCTTCAGTAGGGAATAATATTGGTCATAAAATACATCATACGCCCTCGCGGGAATTCCCAAAAGGGGTAGATTCTTGCTGGTCGTGGACCGTGTCATAATTAACTCTTAAGTCAAACAAACAGCTCGTGCCGCAAAGTGATGACATATATAGAGGATTTTTCAAATAATACACTGGGTCCCATCTGAGAACAATAAAAGTTCAATTTTCGTCTTTTAATAACTTTTCTAGTTATGGCATGACGTCACAAATATTATGAAAATGTTCTCCCTTGATATTTTATTGACATTTTTCACTCCAGATCACAATATACGGGTGCACAGATGACCGGATGCAGAGTCAACAGTAGAGGGTGTTGTGCACTATGCATTGTTTGTTCATCTTTTTTCAATCAAACATCATTGGATTAGTTCTTGTTGAGATTTGAATTAAAACATACAGACAGACAGAAAGACATAAATACAAACAGACATACAGACAGACAGGCAGGCAGACAGACAGACAGTCAGACAGACAGACAGACAGACAGACAGACAGATAGACATACAGACAGACAGACAGACAGACAGACAGATAGACAGACAGACAGACAGACAGACCAACATACCATCGCTTTTCATATTTCTACGGTTGACAATAATTCTGCCAATCTTACTGACATTTTTTTGTTTATGGTTGAAAAAAGTTTTCCAAATATATTATTCAATTTTTGTGTATCTCATTCTTCCGCTTAAGCTCTATGTATTCCAACGGTGTTTGAATAATATACATTTTCTTTTCAAACTTTAAATTCTTTCTTAGAATAAAACCATTAAGTGAGTCGCTGTTCCCATTCAGTGAATCCATTAAGCCGTTACCAATGAGACTTTGGTTATAATAACGTTATCCGAGATTTGGGTAAATGTTTAAATAAAGAATAACCCTATTGAGTTTATATTTTGGGATTGTCTACCATAATTCTAAATGGATTATTAGAAGTATAATTCTTTTCAAAACTGATGTGCGCTTTTCTTTTAATTCGTTTGACTAATCACTAGTCACATCAATGAATAAATCGATAGCATTGCTCTAAAACCAATCAACTGATTACAAGTTTCCAAGCCAATATGTAGATTATCCTCATTCCACCTCTAGCATATTATAGAGGTGGTTTAAACGATTGACAATCACGCTGAGAACCTGGGTTTAATTACTGAAATTTACAACGTGTGTTAAACTGTAAGATACCATAAGAATGTGACGTCTTAACGACGTAGTTTAAAAGAAAGACGTTATTTCAGATAATATTTGACAGAAGATGATTAGTTTTTAAATTATATATGAAATCAGATGTTAAAAGAAATCCATTACACTGGCAATCTTAAACTTAAACACACCACATAATAAAACAAAGGTCAAAATCATCCCAGGAATTTACTGTCGTATAATAATAATCAATCAAGAGATCAGAAAATTAATGTTTCACTTAGGCTGAAAAATTTAGATAGCGCTGACACAACCTGGCCATCCATCACCTGATGACATCACAAGTCACACGTCTATCTTTTCTCACAGTGTGAGTGACCCGCGGTACTCTTAGTAGCATGATTTAGTACTCACATATACACATATGCTCATTTTAACTATACTTTGACCACAATCAATAATGGCCCTCCGCATCTCCATCTTTCAATTCCCCCAGTATCTTTCTGTCCGTCTCAACATGACATTCAATGTTGTCGTACATTCTTTTATATTAACAAAGGACAACTCTATTGATATCCAATTCACTTGTTCTTTTCTTTTTGTATTATTTCATCATTTTTCTTTTGACTTTCATTTATTTTTATCTGTTTTCTCGTTTATTCTTACTTTCTCTTTCTATTCTTTGTCAATATTATATCTTATTTACCCCCCGTCCTCATTTTTCTCGGATTACCTTAATATTATTCTCTTCATTATCTATTAGGAAGCATCTTATCGCATTCACCCTTTTTGTTTTCCTTTTTATACCAATTCCCATAACACTCTTGGCCCAGTTCGACCTTTGTTGGTTTCCATCGCAAAGGACATATGTCATTCATTCCCACGGATGGGGCAATGTCATCCACTATTTTCTGGTTTACTCTTTCACCATTTTCAGCTTTTTTAGTTATTCGTTAATTTTTTCTAGCTCCTAAGACCATGTTGTTTGCACCTGACCTCACACTTCATGGTACATCTCAGTCATACACATTCTGAGTTCTGAATTTTGCTTCTAGCAATTTTTAGTTTACATAAATAAGATAACAAGCTTCACGCCATTTGACAGTATATGTCACTTTATTATTTGCTTTTACTTTTTCAGCAGACAATATTATGAACTGTCTTTCATTTTACGGAGTATCTTTGGATGTCTGCTCTTCGTTTCCTTTTATTACTATTATTATAATAATAATTACAAAAAAATAATAATAATAATTATTCATATTGTTATTATATTTAGACCGTATTTTGTTGTGTTCTTTCCTGAGCATGAAGTAACATTTTCTCGTCCAACTTTTGAATTTCCGCTTTAAGAATCAATCTTTTTTGGAAAAAATAGATTCAATAAGATGCAATGTACTAGCTTTGAGTCATTTAAAAAATAAATTTTGAAACAGGATAGTTGTTTTGTGGTTTTTATTTGGATGCATACTTATTAGTTACGAATCATTCCGGTTTTGAAAATTTTTTTTTTTCAAAATTTAACCAAGCTTTGATTTCAAGGAGAGATCTCACATCCTACTTGCCGAGGACAAAGACCAAGGTAATTCATTTCAGATATTTTGCACAAAGGAAATCGGGCAGCTTGCAGGAAACAATGATAATGGCGAGGATGAAGAGTTGACGAGTTTGAGGTGTGGCAAGCCTAACTGAGCAAGAGACAGGGTTTAATAGATCGCAAGACGCTTGTTAATGTCTGGAAAGGATGAGATCAATTAAAATCTTATCAACAATTAATGCTTGACGAGTGAAGAATAAATATGGCCTATCATTCAGCATCAATACCTTGAGCATGACTAATATGTTCTGGACACCTATTATCATGGCCTCATACGTTATGCAAGATTCAACTCTCTCTCTTGACAGTTCAGATTGCTGCTAGGTTAATCTCTTGTTTGTATCCAAAATTCCCCTATTTTGTTTTTAAGGCATGTTGTCTTTACTAAAAAATGTATTTCTTTTCATAACATGTGATTTATCACGGCCTGATCAGAACAATAGAGAACTCTTGTGAATGGTAGAATAAGTGATGAACAGTTTTTCACCTATGTTCTCTCTTCAAATTATTAAAACAGGCTACTAAGGATACGTCAACAAATTAATGCAAATCTGATAGAATCCATTAGTTCACTCTCCTAAAGTTACCAATATTATATTAACTAGGTTTCCTTTTTTATTATTTTTTTTCATTGTAGTCAGTTTTATCACATTCGTTTATTTTACAGTATCGAATAGATGTATTTCGGAAAAAAAGACTGACACAAGCTAAGCGCATACTATAATCAAAAGACTGTATAAAGTCAATTGACAATTTCTATTACTTAGAACATTAGTTGTGTAGCTTAAACACCTGGCAGTGCAGGGTTGATTTTCACTTCAAATTATTTCTGAAAAACTCTATTCAGTGACATAAGTGGAGGTTTGTTCTGTAACATATGCATTCAAAAGTAGGTGTATACTTACATGGTTGGCACCTTTATATTATAGTAGTACTAGAATTTCAGGTGACTAAACGCTCCCTCAATTCGTCGATTTGGTCGCTACGCTCCCTCTCATTGCAATTTTATCTTCACAAATATTCAAAAGTGGCAGTGAAAA
>JAUUEB010032763.1:0-16584 GCA_032362205.1 Clione limacina
TATCCGGCTGAAGTCTTCTCGCTTATCAATATCCGGCTGAAGTCTTCTTGCTTATCAATATCCGGCTGAAGTCTTCTCGCTTATCAATATCCGGCTGAAGTCTTCTTGCTTATCAATATCCGGCTGAAGTCTTCTCGCTTATCAATATCCGGCTGAAGTCTTCTTGCTTATCAATATCCGGCTGAAGTCTTCTTGCTTATCAATATCCGGACTTCAGTCGGATATTGATAAGGGAGAAGACTCGTCAAACTTTAAGTTTATCCAAAGGGTCGGTACAAGTCAAATATCTATCTTTATATACAAAAGTGTTTTTTAAGCTTTGGACTCTGGAACTATTAGAAAAAAATCTGTATGAATACTAGGAGAGTGAAGAATGTTTGTTGGAAAAGTATTGTAAATAATGCAGTTTTGAGATCTGGACTGAAATAAATAAGATTGCTTTTGTGGGCTAAATGTTTGAATATTAGCACTAACTTTAAGCAAGGAAAAGTGATTAAAAAAAGTATATGTCTTGTAATATCTGTAAATTTTGGAATTGTGTGGTCTGACACCTCCTGTCAAAATTGTTCAAAATGTAGCTGAACTTAAAATTGAGTTTGAGAAATGTTCATATTCTTTATGCATTAAAAAACATTTGTTGAAACAAAAATAAAAAAGTTTTTTCAAAAATGATAAAGTTATAGCAATTTTTGTGTTTGATGTCTCATAAACACTCTTTGAACAAAAAAGCCTCTTAAAGTGATCTTGATTTGCATTTGGTTATCATTAAAACAACAAAATTGGATGTTAATTAGTGAAAACCTTTTTTCTAAGAAATCAATTCTTGTGGCAAAGTAAAGGCCAAAAAAACGAGGTTCATAAAAATATTGTTTTTTAGAAAATTCAATCAATTTACCAGTTTCTTTTGAATCAAAATCAGCATCATGTTGCACCTTTTGAGGGGAGGTGTTGCTTTTGTAAAGAGTGATTAATATGATGTGTTTTTTAAGATGCTCATAGTTTTGCAGCATGTTTTCCATGTTTTGTTTTTTACAAATATTAATTTTTTAAGAAATAATCATCTTCTTGATAACCTTGATGTACTTTATTGCAAAATTAAAGTGCATTCTACAATGTGCTATAAAATTCCTTCACCCTTTCAATGCTTTATTCCTCCTTAACCAAGTAAATGTTGAACCAAGGCAATGTTAATTGGAGAGCATCTTGTCATTCCATGTATGAAATAAAATGATATGATGCATGTATTATAACTGAGTAGGTAAAGAACATTCTTCATTGTCAATAAGATATTTTATGATATCTTGAGTTGAATATTCTTAAATGCCTTACAGTCAAACATGCTTAAACCGCCCGCGCTTAAGCCATTCTTTTCTGCTTCATCAAGAACCTGACTCCTGTTTCTCTCTCTTCTCTTTATCAAACCGACAGAGAAATGATCTTTTCATGCAAAAACCAAACAGAACATATGAAATTGACTGAATAGTTGGGGCACGGATAAATATTTTTTTCAAAAAGTCACAATGTCTTATTTATCATAGTTCTGTTCAATTTTTTTACTTGTATTGTTGTTAATGGTGTTACTGGTTGTAATTGTTTCATTTTGGCATGTTTCCATTTCTTAGTTGATTTTATCATTATTTTTTAAATCCAAACAAAATCATGCTTCCCCAAAAGTTCAGTTAAGCGAATATTACTGTATATTGGAAGTCATTGAAGGCTCTTTATGGCAAACTTTGTTTAAGAGGCTTTGACTATATATAAGAAGTCATTGAATGCTCTTTATGGCAAACTTTACCTATCTTTGGTAATTTGTTTACTTGGTTTAGAAGAGTAGTGATGGACTTAAATAACAACTGGTTTATCATAAATTATGTTTTTATTTGATCAAAGCTAAATCTTGTTAGTGTTTCCGATGTAGACCACATAGAGATTTTATGTTCACTTATGCTTGGTATTTTGTTTTAAATAATACATTTTTTTTATTGCAAACTATGTCTAATTCGTTTAAGTAGATATGGTTTTAGGGTTAGTTAACACTAAAATATTTTTTCTTATATCTTTCTTGTTTTGGCCTGTCCGAATGAGCTGTGGAAAGGGAGACAATGTTGACACTCTGTTTGCTACACTCCATGACCTGATCCAAAAATAATTCAAATATAATGCATCTAACACATCTTATCTAAAGGTTTAATGCTTTAAGTATTTAGTGTTACAGATTGAGTAGATTTTTCTTGTCTTGAAAGCATCCAACATGTTAGTGACATGTCTTAAATACTTAAGCATCTTAATTATCTTCAAACTTATAGTGTAGCATAGACAAAAGGTTTCTATTTTGTTCTTTATTTTTATTATGATTCATTGAATGTTGGTTGTATTTCCTATGTTAAATATTTGTTACCACTTCATCTTGAAGAATAAATTATTTAAAAAACCCATCAAGGACTTGTATATTTTATTGATCTTTCATGAAAATTTAGTGATTATCATAAATGTTGTCACCAGTGCAGTGATCTTAAGACGGTTCCTTCCCTTGAGCTCCTTACATTCATTATATGACATTAGTGGTATGTTTTGTATACCCTAACTCAACAAAGACAACTTGGTCAAAACTAAAGGGACTAATCTTGCACTAGTTTGTGCTTTATACCCTCAAATTTGAAGTGGAGTGAAAGCATGCTTAAAAACGTTTAACAATTATGCAAATATGATATGAAAAGTTTGAAAATTGAGAAAAATCGTTAAGAGTTGTGATTGAAATCTTGTTTTTTAATAACTGTTCTTCCTTGGCATAAAGTCTCTTCCTTTTCAGCATCATCTGTTCTTATGGTGCTACTCTGTATGACTTGGTGACTAGGTACACATCGATTGCAAATGGGACTGAATGCTATATTTCAGCCATTGTGCCATAGATTATCCACATATCGTTGCACTGTATCTCTGTCATGTAGGGTCTTCTGCATATGATTTTGTGGTCAAATTTGGATGATTTTCATGTAGAACATTCAGTAAATCTACAAGGATACTGTCAATTACATTCACTCCACTGATTGTTGCTCTAAATCCTCTGAAGATTAAACAAAATGAAAGAAATCTTAATAGATTTAAATCTAAAAAAAAAGAACATTCATACCCACCAGTGACATAGAAAGTTAAGTATAAAGTATGCCGGTATGAGTTGACAAAAAATGTACACAAATTATGAAATAAAAACATTCAAAGTATCTGATTGGAAAGACAATTTAACTTTTTCTTTTTGCAACTGATGTTTGATTTAAGACTTAAGATGATAAGTACACTAAAAGCTAAATCATTAGAGCATTAAGCCAAATATTTAGGTTATTGACAATGTGAAATATGTGTCCTTATTCATGAACCTGATAAGCCACACAAGAATCAAATTGAAAAAACAAACATTTCTAAAACTGTACACTATTAATATCAAACATAATTTTAAAAAGTCACTTTAAGTTTTAAAATCAATTGACACAAAAATTGCATTATATTATTGGATTAACATAGAAAAAAGAAATATTGAATTTTGTCCTCTAATTCTTGTTTCATGGTTGAATAACAAGAAAATGTGTAAAGAAAGCTGGCAATGAGGATATCAATGAATTGACATACAAGTGGTAAAGTTAAAGCTTTGGAGTTTGCTAAAATATGAACAAAGTGGCCAAGGTGGAATTTAATGACTCCAGAAACCTTATAAATTTGATTAAAACAATTACTGTTTATAAATCAAGCCAATTTCAAACTTGATTACAGTAGGTTTTTTCAAATCTGGAGTCATGAAAGGCATCATACTTTTGTCAAGTTACAGTGGCCTGCTTTTACAAGTTTAACTGTATAAAAATGAATCCTAGAAAATATATTACTTACACATTGTCTAATTCTAGAAAATCCTTCTGTACATAGAGCTGAGTAATAGGTGAATCCTCAAATATTTCCTTCATACTGGTCACAGAGCACACTGACTGCCAAATCTACATTGAGAATACAATTTTCTATTTTTAACAAAGGTCACTCTGATAAGTTTCATTAAACTGCTCTTCATGACCCATGGCAGTCATATATTGAGAAGTGAAAAAATATCAAAGACTTCAACACTTATGCTGTACAAAAACTTTCTTATCCTTGTAATATACAAGAAAAAAAGGTTTTGCAAAAATTTTCTCATGAGAGTATTTTGATGTGAGGTAAATAGAAAGTAAACATTGTTTCAACTGAAAATATCTATGAACGGAAAGATTTTCTCAGTGTCTCATTTTTATAAAACAACCTGCTTTTCTTGCAGAACCGAAAAAATTACTATTTTTTTCCTTGGTTAACAATCTACATAATTAAATGTTTCTCCATCTTTGAGTTCAAAGGTCACTCACTGGTGCATGTTTACATTAATTTAATCAGGTCTTAAACACCAGCATAACTCTATAAAAAAGATTTTTCTTGTGAGGGGTGGTTCTTATTTAAGGATGAGGTTGTTTAATCATATTGCTTGATACTTCCTGTACTTCGGACGGAACAAAAAGTGACAATGAGAATATCATTGAAGAGAAACAGATAGCTGGATAACAACAATACGAAAAAAAAGAAAGAAAAAAGGACATTGTCTGGGCTGTTCATCAGGATGAAGTCCAATAAAACCATATCAATATCACAAACTTTAGCTGTTGGCTTGTTATGGGAACATATCTATCATCTTTTCAGCTACAATTTGACAACCATTTCAGAACAGAACCAAAAGTTCAGTTCCATAGATTTTGGTTTAAAAATGTTACTGCATTATCATAATATGGTAAATTTTATGCCTGTTGATGCTGAACAATTGGTTGTATAGAAATTCAGGAGTCATGAAATCAATGCAGGGACATTTTACCAGATACAAAATAATTACTTTCATTATCATTCAAGAAGAAATATACTAATTTCCAACATTCTCAGCTTGACATTACAACAGTTGTTTCCTTTTGATCAATAACTTTGCATATTGTCTTTTACTATTTTATTTCTAATTTTGGCCTAATCTTTCATTCAATAAGTTGATATGAACCTCTCTCAACTATTTACGAGAACATTATGATTTTTAAATGCTTATTGTATAACCATTTGTTAATGAGGTTTGTTTTAACCTTTGGGAATACAACTGGTAACACTACAGCATTTATTTTTCCAAAAAATCCATTTTTAATATTAAGATAAAGAAGAAAAGACAAAGGTTTTAATTTTGTTTAAATGTCCTGTTCTTGACTGTTAATGCATATACCACTTAGTTAATGCAAATATGTAAGGGAATCAAAGAAACAACAATATTACCTCATGAGAGACGCCCCATTTAGTTCTTAGTCCAACAATCAGGAGCTCTTCTAATCTGTCAAAATTAACAAACATTGTAATCAATATTGTTGCATCATCAATAATAATTTGCAACCAATGAATTGTTAAAATAAATTTATTTAAGTAAATCTTTGTGAGTAAAGTCCACTATCTTGAATGTTTTTCAATAAGATCTGTGAAATATGTGTTCTTATTAAGGCTGGGCAAGTGATTTGGTTCATGCAAACTGGGTATCTAAGTTACCTGATTTGCTATAACTGGGTCTGACTTGGTTTGTTAAAAACATTGAAATATAGAGTATGGACAGACTTGGTTCTGATTTAAATCAATAGACGACCTTCTCTCGACCTGCACATTTCTTTCTCTCCTCTTTTCATGTTGGATCTAGCATGGTGTAATTAATCATCATTGTTGTTTGTTGGGATTGTGCGTGCACTTGATAGTATCATATTGTTATCATTGGGTCAAGTTTAGGTAACAAATAAAACAAGTAATGAAAGGCTTTGCTTTTTCCATCAGAGCTGATAGAGCACTGTACAATGCATAGAGATTGCATTATGGTAGTTACTTCCATCCCTTTTTTCAAAAGAGAGTGTTGTAAGAATGCAGTATTTTACTTTGAAAAATATGTGTTTTTTAAGAGAAAGAAATGCAAGGAATAGGAAGATTCATAATATCTTCATAGTTTTGTTTCATGAGCTGACTCAACGTTTAACCCTCCTCCTCAAATCCTCTACTATAACCAGTTAACGTCCCATCAATTTGACTTTGTCAATCATGAAGGTACTATGTATTACCACAATGTGATCAATTCAGTCTATCAAACCAGATTGCGATTAACAAAGTCAGGCCAATTATTATCTCTTAAGCAAAACAATGAACGAATAAACCCATTATCGTGAAAAAAGGGAGCCTACTCATTTGAACCAAATCACTAGCTTGGATCTGTAAAAGTAAATCAGGTACAACGTCAGACTTTTTTTCTCTTTTATAATGAAAGTAAATCAGAAAGCAAATCAGGTAAGTAAGTTGAGGTATGAACTTAAATATCCAAGTCGAGAAAAATAACTGGGTATCCAAATCTTGATTTGGATTCTTTCCAAGCCTTAGTTCTTATCAATTTTAAAGCAAAACTTTATCTCGTTTTATTCTTTGTTATAAATTGAGTTTTCATTCAAAGAAGTGTGGAACTAATGAAAAGCAGAATTTAATTTTTAATATGCACACCACTAAAATCATTTTGTATATTAAGAAGAATATGTGATAGCAAAAATCCAGTTGAGATGCAGGTTTGGTTTTCTTGTATGAAGGTGTCAGCAAAATAAGAGTGTATTAAGGGCATTTCCTGTTATCCTTTCCACTGTTAACTTAAACCTGAAGTTAAACACCCAATGACTTAAAAATGTCTGTTTTGAAGAGTTTCAACTTATGTATTTTCTCCTAACGTTTCTGTTCAATGAACAAAGAATCTTTCCGATATCTGTTCAACAAGTTTGGATTCTACTGTATTCCTTCTTGAATCTTCAATCGATATATAGACAGTCAAATATCACAAATCTGTTCAAGGTTTTAATAATAATTGATACATGCAGGCGCGTAGCCAGGGGGGGACATGGGGGATAGTCCCCCCCATATGAGATCGAAAATGCTCTAAATTTGCACAATTTTTAACTAATCTCAAAAAATTTAGCAGCTTCGCGGCCATTGCTTTGATAATATGCTCTTAAACGTTCTAAATTTGTATCATTTTAAACCAATGTCAAAAATTTCGGACGCTTTGCGGCCATTACTTTTATTATATCCAAGGTTGTCCCCCCCCCCCATTTCAAAATCCTGGCTACGTGCCTGGATACATGGTTCTAAAGACAACAACTCTGTTTAAAGAATTTATTCAAAAGTTATCTATGCCACAATTTACTTTACACCAGGGAAGAATCCACAATAAAAATACTTACTGTTGTTTATGTTTGTTTTGATCATTTGCTTTATAATTGTTAACTGAATTTTGTGTTAGCATACTGCTTTTTACACACTTATGCTATTGCCAACACCTGTTTTGCTTAAAACAACTTTTGCAAATTAACACTTTGGCCTTTCCTTATCACAGAGGACAGTCACAGTCACTGTTTGTCTTCAGAAGGTACTCTTTATTTAGACTGTAAGAGTGATTTTTTTTACAAATTTTCAACTATAAAATGTGTCACATTACAGGGGTTAAACCTAAAAAAACAGATCTGCAGCCCATAGCTTTAAACACTCCATCCCATCACTACTTACTGTTGCAAGACTGACAGAGGTGTTGCTTTTCTTGTGGCATGTCCAAACTTCTCTACCTCCTGCATCCAGTAAAGGGGCGCTAACGTTTGGACTCTTGCCTCTCGCAAATCTTTGTCTTTTGGCTGAAATCTTCCATGTGCTCCTAGGGGAGAAGCAATGGGAGATGTTTGTCAGTATGTTAGATTATTTCCCTTGTGCAAAGTGTGTTTTTGTGTGTGTTTAAGTTAAATAATTTTCCGTGCGCAAAATGAGGTCTTTTCTGCTTTCAAGTAACAGTCTGGACTACTGTCACTTCTAAATCTAAGCTAACTAAGACTGGTAATGTGAATGTTATATGTACCTACTTGTTGCACAGGAAATAACTCTGTTTGGACCAGAAACATCACCTATGCTCCAAAGAAATATCATAAAACACTGACAATTTCCTGTCAGTTTTGAATCCCTTACACACATGTGCATTGTCCCTTATAACACACAGTATCCAAGCATATTTTATGTAAATCATCCATTACTTAAAGCCAAATTTCTAACATTGATGTTGTATCTGATGCTGTATTCAAGATTGTATTTTTGTAACTATTGTATTCCAGTGATTAGTTGTATCTGCCTGACAATTCACCCCCTGGGACACAACCATAAATAATAATAATAATAATAGGCAGATCACATCAATGTGCAAATGTTACATTTAAACATTTTGTCAAAGCTGTATTTTATCAAACAAAATACTTTGAAAGGAAAATTCCACTTTAAATGGTGTGAACTGTGAGTTTTTCTTTTTAAAATCTTGAAAAGAAAGCACATCAATTTATTAATTTCAACATTGGTGAGAATGGGATTTATATAACGATAAGACTCTTCAGGCCTAATTATCAATTCTTTCAACTTTACCAGATGGTTGTTGTAGTGAAGTGATGGGCGCTGTAGCGCAGTGGTCAGTAGACTCGCTTACAATGTGGAAGGTCCAGGTTCGAATCCCGACAGGGCTCTCAGATTTTTCTGCTGTCCTCCTGTTCACCCAGCAGTATAATTGGGTACCCGACTATAGGCAGTGAATGTCTTAGTAAGATTACCAAAGTGAATCGGTTAATCGGCTGATCCATGGTGTATTCTGAATGTGTTCAAGTGTGTCTTTGTTCGGGATGTCGGGGTTATAATTTCATGTAAAACGCATTGAGCAGGCCTGTAAGGCGTGAAAATGCGCTATATACTTTCCATGTATTACTATTATCATTACCAGATTAGTGATCTATCAGAAGATAGATATGAATAGAGGTTATTTGGAAAATATCCTGAACACAAGGATTTTTTTTTAATTCAAAGTCATTCTACATAATAAGCAATGTTCTGACATCAGGCGCATTAAAACACTTATTGTAGTTAGGTATTTAGTGCCGCCTAAGTACCAAGCTGTCTGTTTAAGCCAACTTTCAATAACAAGAAAAGAAAAAAGCTCAATAAAAAGCATCATGGAATTAATTGGATCAAAGCAAAGCAAATTATGAAATTTGAACAGTTTGGAATTAAAATAGGAGACACGTGAACAGATAATAAACATCTGTGTCATATTCTTTATATGATCCCATACATGATAATCAACATGAAAATGCTTAACACCAATACATTCACATTTTTCTAGTTTAATTTTAGACTCAAATTTTACAATATTTTTTTCAGCAAGACAAACTTTTGAATACAAGACAGCCTTATTTTTAAGACATAAACAGCAGACAAAACTGACCTGGTCCCACACCAATATACTGCTGACCAGTCCAGTACGATCTATTGTGTTGGCTGTAGCAACCCTGAAATTAGTTCAACTGATTAATATTTAAAAAAGCACATATGAAGTTAGCTGTAAATAAGGTACTTGATGATTATAATTGTAAACTTTATGCATTTCAAGTGAAAACTCCTCCTTCTCCCAAAAAGATTTTTGTATTCAACTTTGCTATCAAGGATGATAAAAGGTATCTGAACTCCTGAAATAGTTTTTCACCTTATCAATATTTTCCTTTGCTGTGTTTAATTTGGTTTTCATTTGCAACACAAATATGAAAGGTAGTTCTCAAATTAACATCCTTGACTAAGCTCTGAGCAAGCCAGTGGAGAGTGGCAGGAAAATGCAAACAAGTCCGCCATATTCAAACTAAGGCTCTCTAGCATGCGAGGACAAGACATTTCCCACCATGCCTTATCCCCTTATAGACTTAAGATCATTGACTTACCTTTTTAGCAAAATTGGATACTTCATATCTTTCAAACCCAGCAGAGGACAAAATCTGTGACCAAAAAAAACACATTAATTTGAATTAAAAGTGCTAAAAACCTTTATTTTCAATTCAATGATAATAAAAAAAATCTTAAACATCTCTCTGATTTTGGCAATACTCAGAGGAAGAACTAAGGGCTTGCAATTGATAATTGAACTGAATTTAATAATCAAAGACATATTGAGTTAAACTTGCATGAATAATGGCTGTTTTATTTGTTAAAACAACCATCAGCTTTACAACGAATTGAATGTGATCAAAATTGAGCTTGGAATTAGTGCAAATGTTAAAATTAACATAAACAGCCTAGAGCCAGAATCATGGTTTATTTTAATTTTTGTATATTAAAACACACATCTCTACTAAAAATTTTATCTTGTATAAAAATAGTTAATCAAAGTCAGATATCATATTTCAAAAATGTATTTTTAAGAAAATAATATAAATATCTTAAATGTTCAATTTCAAGAAAGGTCGGAAAAATTACACCAGGCGTGGGATTCGAACCCACGCCAGTAACACTGCAGTCATCTATAGCCGATGAAGGGAACTTACCACTGTTCTATCCTGGCCTGAGTTCAAAGAGCCAACTTCTATATAAATATTGTAATAGAGGAAAATTGCCACAATTTGATTCAAGTAATTTCAAATTTTTAATCTAAAAATGAAATCAAATTTTGTATGCATATCTTTTTTAGATACAGAGGAAACAAAGTTATTTATAAAATGCTACATAAGATTCTTACATCAATAGTTTGTACATACATGTCCTCCATAGTTTGATCATGAGGCATCTCCTGTAAGATAATGAGGTCATAAGTCAGGTAGATCATCATTCAGTTAAATATCTGTCTTCGCAACTTTTGCTCAATTAAATAATGTTCGGTATCTGCAAAAACACACGCCTGATCATCATTGTTGTTTGGAAAATATACAAATTTACCTTTTCTAGCTTATAACTCCTTTTAATCATGATAAAATAATACTCTCAGTATGCTAGAGATGAGGAAAAGGCTCAAAGTAGAAGGCAACAGGTGCCATTATCAGATGGTTCATACATTAAACTTTCTCTCTGTCTTTTATTCACTATCAAAATCAGTATCTTAGCAATAGACCTTTGACCTGGCATTGAGTTATTAAAACTTAGATAAGTCAGTCCACTTTTAGTATACTCAGACTGGATATGATGAAAGGGTTGGGCTAAACTAACATGTGACTGCATGCAAAAAATATGACTTTAATTGTATTCACAAAGATGTATAGCAGCTACAAAACAAAACAAATATATAAAGTTGTGACAGTCATCAATACTGATGTTCAAACTTCAATGGAAGAAAAACAAGAAAAGAAATACAAACTACATTTAGGGATAAGTGTATATAAAAGATATAACATACAGGGTTCAGTGTTAAAGTGAGGTTAGCAGAAGAACAAATTAATTCAAATAAATAAGAGAGTATATTAACTAAGTTGACCTTTAAGGTCTAGGGGCGCATTGCGGCCAAGTGGTAAAGACAGGGGGGACTAGAACCCTAAATCGTTGGCTCAATCCCAGCAATGGCCATGCTTAAATCTAAGGACAGATTATATGATGGTAAATTACTCACCAGTTTCCCAGACTGTACATGCTTGAATAATTCTGTACCTCTCTCTAATGTCAGCTGATACAGGGAAATGTGATTATCACACAAGGGTAATACCTGTAATGTACACATAGATTTAAGCAATGGATAGTGTTTAAAAATCGAATCGAGAGGGAATATGGGTGAGTGTTTCTGAATTTTAAGTTGTTGGACGAAAAGTCAAAGCCTTTGAGTTCAACAATAAAAAAACAAAGGAATAATCACACATATCTCCCAAGACTCTATTTTCATAACCATATAACGCAATTTTTATTCAAACTGGTTTTTTTTTAATTCCATTGAGTATGCACAAAAATGATTTTGCAAAACAAAGTATAGCTTCTGTCAGCTATACGGGCATGTTTTACATTTATCTTGTACTGGCGAGTGCAATCAAGTTTGAACAAAATAAAATGTTGACCCTGGAATTGGATTCAGCAACCAAATAAATAGATATCTATGATCGTGGTCACTAATCTATAGACATAAAGGTTAGGTTGATAGCAGGCATAGTTTACTTATATTGATAAAAAGGGGGCCATCTTAGGACACAGCTTATCATGTACATTGTAGTGATAACATGTAATTTTTCATAATTGAGTGCATATTGTTTTGCAAGATTTCTTTTTTTCTATTAAAAACTGTTCAAAGTTCAGAATCATTATTGCCTTTGTACAACTCACTCTGAGGTGATTTTATTTTTAAATAAATCTGATAAAAAATTGTTTGAGCTTCTTCTTCTATTGTTTTTTAACATGCACTTACTTGCTTCAAATTTTAAAAAATTCAAATTGTGCATCAGCTGAGAAAGTAATATGTTGCAGGTTAACCCTTTCAGCTTGAACGGACGGTGGTAACGTCAGCTCATGACTTCGTCTAAACTCGATTGGACGGTGTGATTGTCCAGCGATTAAATGCAGTAAAATTTCAAAATATTAAGTTAATAATCCTTATTGTAAAAAAAATTTCAAATTTGAAAATATTGACAGAAACAAAATAAACCCAAGCACACATCGAACTTTGTAGGAAGCACAATTGCCAGTATTTTATAGGGGCCAGAGACTAAGTTTGATAAAATTTAAGGGCCAACATTTTTTTTTGGTCAAATTATAACCCATTCAAACCATCATAACCATATCCCTTTCCACTTAATTGGAAAAATCTTGGCGCAAAAATAATCACTAGTAAGTAAGTTTCTTGCTGCGTTGCACGACAGATTTAAGAAAACTAAACTATTGAACAAACAAAGAAATAAACATTACATCACCAGGTTATTTGATTAGTGACAAAGTATTTATAGATACATACTTGGCTCAACTCTTCCTTCCACATATCCAAGGTTTGACCAGGCCACCCAAATATCAGATCAACAGACACTTTGGATGGAAACATTTTTCTTGCAGCTTCCAAGCAGCTTGAAAACAAACAAAATTACTTCATGGCTTTATTTTCCGCATTCATAAAATGAACAAAACTATACTTTTCCCATATAATCATAAATTAATCATCTTATGAGTGTAGCAAAAAATGAAAACCCACTTCAATTCTAGTTTAAAGATTAAACTTTGAGACAAAGCCAATCTCCAAAGTAGTAATATTTAATCTGAAAGAATGAGTACTTAGATTGGAGATCAACATTTTAGAAAGAAAAGACTAACCCTGAACTTTCAAACTAACTTGAACAATAATTAAATAAAAATCAAATCCAAATAAAAAAATAGATTGAAAATATAATGTGACACAATTTCATTTTTCAAGTGGGAAAAACAATGACAAACTTATCATGAGAGAATTGTTTTCAAAAAGTTTGTATTTGTTTTTATACAGAAATCCAATTAATGACTAAGGGTTTTTAGCAACTTATATGTGACCTGCACACCGCACAATATCACTCTTTTGAAAAAGAGCTCAGCCAAAAATAAAGTTGTTTGAAATTTATCATTAATTAAAATGTTATTTTAGTGTAACAACAATCCTATCAAAGAGATTAAAGTATTGTCAACATTACATTACAATGAAAACATAATTGGGCAGTGAGGTAGTAAGACATAAAGTCAAAGTAATAATCAAGAGTTTCACGAGAAGACAAAAAACAGCACAGGTGTCATATGACCAAAGAAAACCCTGAATATATTTACCTGCTTGGTGCCTTCAAAGGATAAGTATCCAAAATAAAGATAAACAATCCAAGTAAGAAATAAAAATAGTGAGCCACATTTTTTTTCTAGGCTGCGAACAGGGGAGAAGGAAATTAGAAAAGGCAAATCTTCTTTCATCTTTCAGACTTGCTTCCCTTTGAGAGCAATCTAAACAATTCATTGTTTTTGACATTTTAAGTAAAAGCAAAATTGTTATACCTTAAACTGTCATATGCAGAATGATCCCTCCCTAAGTCTTTCAGTCCTGTTTCACTCAGTGACTGGAGTCCAATTGATACACGATTCACTCCTGCTTGTGAAAATTCTCTGAAAACAAAAGGTGCTTTATCACTTTACGGTCTCTGAAAGCATGAAAACTAGTATGTCAAAACAAGGTTTTGGTTGCCAATACAAAAAGATATTCGAAATGTAAAGACTTCCGGCTGTGTTTTCTCTGCTTAAAACACTTTCTTAAAGATTTTGGTGCTTTCCTTAGCCCCAACAGATATTGCTTTCCAGCTTCAGAGGTACTTTTACATAGAGACTGCTAGAATGATAGGAGACTTGGAGAAAAATAAGACAACCAAAGCCTGTCTTTTGTCTCACATGGTTAATATCAATGTTACCATACCCTCACCTTCTCCCCAGCTGGTTAATGTCACAACTCTATTATAATCATTGAGTTCACAAGAATGTCCCTATTTTTCTCTATAATTAATAACACAGGATTCTTAATATCACAGTTGGACTAGACAACAAAGAGTGTGATAATTGGCGGGTTTTATCATACTCACTTGAGTTTAGCATGCTGCAAGGCTGTAGGGTTGACTTCAAGGCTGATTTCTGTATCAGAATCTACATTTGCGAACTTTCTTGCTGTTGTTATCACAGATTCTATAGTTGAAGGTTCTGCTAAACTTGGTGTTCCTGTATGTTAACATCAAGGTCATCTCATGTAAAAAGTATAATTTTTTCATTACTAAACTTTTTTTATACAAATTGATTTCAGTAGGAAAATATGTGATGCTGAATAACAATTACATATCTCAAGTTGCAAGTTAGACATATATCACACAAAAATCATGATCAATTACTTAATTAATGATAATAGCAAAAACAAAACAATACATTTTTGAGCTAGAATCAGCTCTTTGTTGAAGGTTGTCATCTTTCAGACTTTTCTGATGATGATAATGGTAATTTTTATGATCAATCATTGACAGCTTATTCATATAAGATCATAAACAGTTAGTACAATGTTCAAGGTACCTGACTTCAATGAAAATTTCCTTTCAACGAATCAACCGCTAGCTAATCCCTAATTCTTCCTTAATAAACAATACTAAAAGAGCTGGACCCGACACCCGACAGTTTTGTTGAAACTCATATCTACTGTAATATGATTATCTACTTTTGCATACAGCCTTTCAGTACATCCTCAGACCTATTATTGTAGGAATCAGCTGTCTTCTTTTATAATTGTCAACTTCATTTTCCAGATTTACAAAGAGTGTAGACAAAGCAAGGCACTTTAGTGTTAACTTGCCCAGATGCTGAAACTGTGGATATCCTTCAAAAATGCAATACCATTTCTATTTAAGTCAAGTTTGCCATGCTTTGCTGCAGCTATCTGAATTGCGCGCAACAATCAAATAGACTATGCAAATCAAGTACATCCTCCCATCCATCAATTTTCAGGCTCCTTTTGACCAAAAGTAGGCTTACCTCCTCCAAAGAAGATAGAAGACACCCTCCTCACACCTGTTAGTTCCAGTAACGTCTTGAGCTCTGTGACCAGACATTTCTTCATACGTTCATCATCAACAAACTTACTGAACAAGTGAGAAAAAGTAGAAAAGAAGCTAAATGTATTTCAACCTGGGTTCATTATGAAATGAAAATGTTGAAATCATGAATAGAGTAGCCTTAAGTAGGTTTACTGGAAATTCTACTTCTACAGTTAAAGTCTGACTGATAAGACACAATGGTCTCAAATTTTTGAAATATGACATCAAAATGAGTACAAAATTTAAAAACCTGACATATAATATGTCTGTATGTCAGAAAATCCTCTCAGTTATAAAAAAAAAATGAATATTATATCCTCAGCTTTTATCAATCGGACTTATTATTAATGAGTGCCTGCAACGAAATTATGCATTGTTTGGAACAATAAAAAAAAACTGCTCATCTTCTCCTAAATACAATAAACAATGGTTAAACCAAAATAAACAGAACTGCCTTGAACTTGACTTTTGATTTAGACATAGCTTTGGTTCTGAAAGAGTATCGGGTCATTGAAATTTGCTTGGTTTATCTATAGTCTTGCTTTACTGTAGAACACATATTCCTACACTATTGTAAATAAAAGAGAAAAGAAATTTGAAAACATTGATGACAGACATTTTAGCTGTAATTTTATAAATTACTTTTCACTTACCTCACATATTTGTTGAAGTTACAGTAGGTACATCTCCGTTTACAGTAGGGCCACTGTAAGAATGTAGAATTTAAAACACTATAATGGGGTGAACAATTGACATGTTACTATCCATGAGCACATAAAGAATGTATAATGATTTGGGTACTGTCTTGTTTGATTGAAAGCTTTTTTACAAAGAAACTTAAAAAACAAAGATCAGAGGCTTATCAATTACCAAATGTCAAAAGCTTACATTACAGCACCTACAGTCCTGTGTTGGCAGCTGCAAGCCCTTCTGTTGCCTGCTAAGTTCTTCTCTTTTCTTCAATCTTTAATAAATGAATGTCAGATTAGTTTTTAATATCTGATAAGAAAATTTGAAACTTGTATAATGCACCTAATGTTGAAAAATGAATAATTTTATATAAGAATCTTACATGATATATATATGAAAGTAGTTTAACATGGGCTAGGGTTTGTCTAAACATTGTAAGAATAATATATATAAAACCCTTGTT
>JAUUEB010032874.1:0-16582 GCA_032362205.1 Clione limacina
AAAAAAGAGGTATCTTAATCAGTGTTATGCCAACTCAATAAATCTTACAGCTACAGTCATTGCTTGTGCGTATGTATATATTTCTTTTTTATGAGAATTGTAACATCCGCTAATCATGAATTTTTATGATTGATATTATTTTTTCGTAGTTAAGTTAACATGCGTTCACTCAATAATGTTGATAAAACTGATAAAAAAGTTCGTTGTCTGCGCTCGATGCATGACTCACCGTGTTACATGCCGCAGGTGTACAAGAAATAATTTGCTCAATTGCAGCTTGATTATAATTTACGAGGCGCATTTATGCATTTATCGTTCATTATGATAAATGTTGCCCCATCACATATAGACTAATGACAGACCGTCTCAAAGTGTTTGCCTCAATAATACTTAACGCTTCAGAGAAAAGACTGAAAATCTGTTTTGCAGTATAGAGCAAAACTTTAAAGGGCCGCAACTCTGTGAAATACACTACTGAAATTCATCATACATATGATGAACACATCGTAAAGTTTAATTGGTTCTTTGTGTAGTATAAAATTCGTAGTTGTGTAGAAGATACTTACAAATCGACATTTTTTATAGCGGCCATCTTCAAAAATGGGTAAAATAGACCATTAAAACATGCATTCACCAAAACTCTGAAAATAGCCAGTCTAACGGCCATGTATGCCAAGTTTAGCCCTTCTGCATAAAGTGAACAATATATTGTAGACAATATTTGAAACAAGCTGCACACTTGAGACAGTTAATCCTATCATATGTTTCAAAGGTAAATAACTCTGTTAATTAAAAGGTTACTGATCTAATATTTGGCATGTATTTGCTGAAATAATAGACACATTATTTTGTTTTTAATGTTTTTTAGTGAAATATAAAGTTACAACACTGACATTTAGCATGATATATGCTGAACATATTTCACAGTTTAATCGGTTTTTTTGTAGTATACAACTCGTAGTTTTGTAGAAAATACTTTAAAAATGACATTTTGGGTGGCGGTCATCTTGAAAAATGATGGAAATTGACCCTTAAAAAGATGTATCCACCAAAAATCAGAAAATAGACATCCCTAAGGCCATGTATATAAGTTTTGAAGGACTTGTCACAAAGTGAACATTGTGACACATTGTGACACTTTCTCATATCTATCCCTTCATTCGAATTCCGATTCTCCTTTATTAACACAAAACCCTGAAGGCCAGTTACGAAGAATGCTAGAATTTCAAATCATATTAACGTGGTTTAGGGCAACACATTCGATTAACGCATGGCATCAAGATGTTATTCCTGGTATTCGTTTAGCGGCACACATCTTTATATAAATCTTAATTTGACAAAGAAACCCCAATTTGCATAACCCCTGCGCAAATTAATTAACCATGATTATTTTTGGCAAACTATGGTTTAAGGTTTCTTAAAGTGTTTTCTAACAATATATTGCAAACAATAACCTTCATATTGTAAATTGATTCGTACAGGGGCCACGACCATTGGTTTAATGGTTACAATTACACCATTTCATGAGTGAGTACTAATTGGCATGTAAACTGAAGTACCTATACTTTAAATCGGTTTCTTAGGTCTGTCTAACACGAACTTACTGTTTTACCATTTAGCTCATGCACTACAGTTAAGTCTTATCAATTATGAAATGTAGGATAACCGGTAATTTAGTTACTAAAAAAAGATTAATTGATATTTAAGATTAACCTTTTATGCAGCATATAAATGCTAATTTCAGTATAAAAAATGGTATGACCAACTAATTTAATCTTCATTTACATTATCAAATAAAAGGTTACTGCGACTTTCAATGGAAAATTCAGTTGTTCGTCAAGGGCGATAGAACCACACCCTAGAAGTATCAGGAAAATTGATTTTCAAGTATTCTTGAGCAATCTTCTTCACTCGTAATTCCCAGAGAACGCCATTAACGGTAATCACTAAATTGAAACTCCCAAGCAAAATTGTGTCTGTACCAATCTAATAATTAAGTATCATTTTGGTGGCATTTCATGACGTCGTCTAAACACATATAATTGATTCTGACGTCAGAAAACAAAACCGCTTTAATTTGGGTTCTCGCTCGGCTTATTTATTATATATATATAGATAAGCCAAATGTGGGGGATTTGGTGGAAACATGATTATGATATACAAACGTATAACAATGTAAGATTCATAACGTAAAATATAGGTTTTAAACCTGTGAATAAGAATATATATATCTATACATATAAATACAGTATGAAAATCTAACAAACGATAGTTTCTGTTTACTCGAGTAGAGTATTGAGTACTCAAATTTGTCCACTACTCGAATAGTCGAGTAGAATACAACGAGTACTCAAATTAACTTGTGAATTTTAAAGAAAGGTAATAATCGTGAATTCAGTACTTAATGTATTATTTTTTACCAAAAAATATATTATCAGTGATAGGAAGAATACCTACAGCTGTCTGCCAGATTGGCGGGTAAAATTGTTGGTTTTTTTTTAACCCAGAATGTAAACAAAAATCATCGAACTAGACCTTTTGTGCAATTTAATTGTAAAATATAATTACAACAATGGAAGACAGTCGTTAGTAGAACATAACTTATGTTTTAACTACTAAGTCTACAAACAGCTACAGTTTATGAACTCTTATAAAATAATAGTAGTGGTGTTCACTTGGTGAATATTTAAGAAAGTGTGTATTACTTTCTTACTGAACTTACTGAATAGAAAATATGAATAAATTGACTAAACTTGACCACGAGTGCTGTACTAAACAAGCCTAGTCTGGGACACTCTGCCAAAGTGAAAGTTGAAAGAAATATTTCGATGATGAGGTTCTTACTTCTTAGGTAAGAAACGGCCGAAGAAGAAAGGTGAAGATCAAGATAAATAACTAAGATATAACCTTTTAGAACAGAAAACTCTCAATGCGCCTTTGGATGCACCCGAAAATGCGACGTATGTTTGTCAGAAAAGCTTGCCATCCTGAGATCAAGGGACCCAGACGTGCTGAACAAACGTTCAGAGCTTATGGCAAGATGCCCCTACCGGCGTAAAGGGCGCCTGGAAACATTCAAACTCAACTAGGTACTACAATTTAATGAGACGTAAATGTACACCACGATATGTATAAAGTAATTATTCCCGATAACGACAAATGTTGCGTTACCATGAGGACAAGTCTGCTCAACCAGAGCCCGACGATCCCGAATAGGGTGAAACAGTGTACCTCTCACTCAGGTCAGTTTTGTACAAACAATTGTATCTATACTCGCGGTACAACGATAGAGGCTCTCTGGGATATGCAAGTACAACCCTTCTGGGACTTTTGGAATATTTATATTACTATATACGCTAATCACCTAACTAAAAAGGCCATTTTTGTCATGAAAAAGTCAACCAAAGACTAATTTAGACGTGTCATTTCACCATTTGTATTGGTGCTGAACATATAGATACCACAATTGTGTATTGTGACGTCACGGTCAAACAGGACCTCATAACTCAAGAACTAAAAGTCGTACCATATTAACAATATATATCTGTAATCGTGTCGGCAACACCTTTAAATTGCGACCAGAACCTCGGGTATATTGACCATTGTTCAGCTCTTGTGGTCAGTTTGCTCAAGTTAATTATTTGGAAACGGTAACATTTGGAGTCTATGTACCTTTAGGACTATTAAAATCCAAGTCCGGTTGAGCCCTGGAGGAGGTGAAGGGAAACCCTTTATCCCCTCCCCTAGTATACTGCATTTTGCCAAACAAATGTTTTGCTTAACACTTTGGTGCTTTTCTTTTCGCAGACGGCGGCCGCTCTCCGTCTTAAGAAGGTTCTTCTTTATTTAGACTGTTAGAGTTGTAGGTAGGAAGTTTTGAGTTATGATTTAACCGAATGACCCTAATCAACGACCGGTTGATCTTAAGCGTATGCAACGTGGAGTCGATGATAAGTAAGTATGTATCTAGTTATATTCGTGGAATGTATGACAAACTGTTTCTTATGTAAATGTACACATTTACATAAGAAACAGTTTGTCATACATTTCACGAACATAGGCTATTTTCAGAACTGCGTAACAGTAACTGGCGTCTAGATCTCTGATTTCGATGTATTTAAAAACTAATTCTTATATAGCATAGTCCAGTATGATCGTGTTAGTAAGTGTTAATTATATTCCATACCACTTGGTCAAGAAATTAACATTGTCGTCTCCGTGAGTAACTAGCACTTGTAAGGCAAAATGATTAATGATGAATGCGGTCGATTTTGACAGCCTCATTACCGTTAATGGCAAACCCAAATTCTCTACCGTCCTGATGTTTACTTTATTGTACGGCGATCTAATATAACTCATACTAGCCTTTCTTAAAAGCTATTGACCTCTGACATAGAATATATACCTCACTGTTTAAAGGTAGTTCATGCTTTGTACACGGTTGTATTATGGTGGTGACCTTTTATTACAGCCGCGTAATTTATTGATTGCAGAGGCAAATCAAGTTAATTGCGTAGTTATATCAGGTAATGGGTGGCAAGTTGGGTACTTTTTACGGATACGGTTGTTGTTAACGCAACAAATATAATGAGTCAACCATGAGTAAAGTGGACCAATGTAAACAGGTGTAACCAGGGCCGCCGAGAGGTTACGTGGGCCCCGGTGCAAATTTTACGGCTGTGCCCCCACCCTCAGTTTTGAATTACCTAACGCTACCTGACCATACCCTTACACACAAATTACCTCTTTTTTCCATACATTAAAAACATATTTTGATTAGAACTGTTACCATACAATGTCATTATTTTTCTTAATTTGAACCCCACATCCCTTTCTCTATGTCATTAGGTTTTTTACTCTCAAAAACCCTCCCCTAAACCGATGATATGGTATGGGAATATTTCCTTATTTTTGTCTGAGATTAACACAGCGGTGTTTTGTTACCGTTTAAGATATTGGCATTATGATGTACCAAGCATACATATATGACAGACGCCATGGCTATTTTCAAGTGTCTATTGTTTAGGTTCTAGGCTAATCAAACATGCACATCTTAAAGAAAACATCCACAAAGAGCATACATTATTATAAATGCACAACATGTTTTTGGTAAACCATATAACAAATGAAAATAAATGATACTTTTTCTTTACGAAACAACACCGATCCCAACATCCCAGGGATTGGCTCAGGAATTGGGGGTGGGGATGGGCATGGTGTTACAAGCGCAGCTTTACAAACCTCTCGGCGGCCCTGAGTAGAGGGCCCTTAGGACCAAGGCCCCAGAGTAGGGGGTCCCGAGTATCATAGTCACAAAAATTAGCTGCCCTAAAAACAGAGGAACGATAATAAGGAGCAGATGATTAAAGGGGCCCAGGTGCAATTAGCCTTGAACAGGAGGTCTTGCGCGTTAATACCTTATGAGTTAAATGATTTCCTAAAGAGTGAAGGTCCCCTTGAATTAAATCTCTCTCTTTCTTTTTTCCCTCTTCTCTTTCCTTCTTCTTCCCCTTTTTCCTCTTTTCTTGCTGCTTTCCTGTGCCCCTTCGGGACCCACCTTAGGCCCCCTGGAGTCGTGGGCCCGGGACAAAATCCCCGGATGCCTTCCTCTCTCTGCGGTCATGGGTGTAACAAATAAAAGTTAACAACACGCTTACCCTTAGAAGCTAAGAGGAAAAGTCTAACTGACTCTTCTATACAAATAATGTAGGAAGAAAATCCAATGATAATGTTTTCTAATTATATTTAGTTGACGTAGCAATGATATTATGAGGAATTGTGTTATGTGTGATTTTGGTTTAATAAAATAAGTGTATATGTGGAAATGCTAACATTCTTTGTTCGGAATGTTGAAGATGTAATTAGATATAAAAAGCGGATTCAGAGCCAGATTGAAAGCAGGAATGACAGTAAACAGGATAATTTCTGCGACAGGTGTTTATTACACTAACGCATAATTTCGATTGCTTCCCTCTTTAACCACTCTGATATATCACTTGGATATATTATTGTGTGCTGTTCTTTATTTGAGATATATTTCAACTTTAAGAATGTAACTGTCAAATGCTTGAGTGCCTGTTTTCCAGTTTGTCTGTTGTTGTATATATCTCAGAACTTGCAAGCCAATGACATTAATTCATTATAACTTTTTTAAAGTGATATGGTATGTACTAGTACAAGCGAGTCATCCTTTTGCACCAAGAAGTTCAATATAATTCATAATATATGCTATTATCCATCTTATAAAGTAGGAAGCAATAAATATAATTATAATCTAGGGTATGTTTATTTTAATTGATCTAAGTGAATTATATTTATATTCTCTCACAATACAGCACAAATAGTTCTCCTTTCATTTTAGCGGTCATTCACCTCATAAGTGCTTATCTCCCGGAATTTTGACATGTCATTTTTTAGAGAAAATTCCATGCCGGCGAAACAGTTAGAAACTGTCGGTTTTACTTTTTTGCACCAATTGCTATTTAAGCAGTTCGTGTTTAAAGACAATTTGTAAACGCACGCTGATGCAACCAAGTGGATAATGTCTTTATCATTCTTGACAAAAACACGCGTCATTACTCTCTGAATTGATTTTTTAAACATTGGAGTTTAATTAAGATTGTATTTGCTCGTACCCTGCAAACAGAGAAAAGCTGTAAGCGTGGTGCTAAAAGGTTGTTCTTTGTAAAGAATAAAATAATTCCATAGGATCTTCAGAATTGATTTTCAATTCTTTTTTTAATGATTTTTTTTCCTTTAACGCACACTTGTCAATATCAGTTATTTTCTTTAAAACAATATCATTTCACATCAATGCCAAAGACATCGCCCGGCTTTGAACTGTTGCATGGTTTGTGAATTTAAACTTTGTTGGATTTCATATTTATGTCTTTGATTCTTATTTTGACAACTTTTGTAAAAAAAAACGATTAGGTTCAAAATGAGTTCATGGTTACTTCGTGTAAACCAACTTACAGCATACAAAACATAACTCATAATATATTACTTTTTAGTAAAACTAAGCATTTGTGATTGTCATAATTTTTATTATTGTAAGACAAAAAATAATATACAAACATAAGTAGTAATAGTAAAAAAGAATGGTGTTATTCTTATCAAAATAATTGAACTATTATCATAATTGGAGCAGGTGACACTGAACACGAAAAATCAGAATTCAACAGTTGCTCTTTGCAAAAAAACAACAGTTTTACAGGTTTCTATTCTAATGATGATTTTTTTTAAAGTATCGTTGTAAATATCCTTTGTGTGCCCACGTCTTATTGAATTCGAAATTTCGTTTAATTTATGATATGTATTGCTAAATGTTGATTTTATATGGTATGTTTCCAACAAGTTTTTAGAAACCCTTGTTAATACTAAGTTATTTGTTTCATATTGTGTGTGTTCTTCTTTGTTTCTTTTCAAAGTAATTTAACAAATTTCAACTAAGAAAATACTTCCCGAACAGCCGAAAAAGGAAATCAAACAATACTTTCCATATTTATTTTGATAGTCAATGCGTATAATAATTATGTTACAAGCAGGACTGAGGAAATGCGGGTAAAATTCGGCCCTGGCGGGTAAAATCCCTAAGCTGTCCGCCAGATTGGCGGGTGACATTTTTATGGTCACCGGGTCCCCTCCACCGAGTACCAAAATTGCTTTAAAATGCACCATTTAGCTACAATTTTTCAAAACTTGTCGCCTCGCTAGGCTCGGCTTATTACATAATTTCCCCGAAAAAATTACTAACTAGACACCTAATGAACGGATACCATTTCCAAAGAAAATGACTACTCTACAAGTCAATTAACTCTCATACATTTTGGGGATAAAATCATGCGGAAGTCAATCACTCCCCCATCGGATACCCAAATTGCTTTAATATGCACCATTTAGCTTTCATATTTCAAATTTTTCGCTACGCTCGGCATCTTACATATTTCCCCCAACCAAAAATCCATCCCTTGCTACACCCCTGATAAACGGATCAAATTGCCAAATAAAGTGACCACTGTACGAGTCAGTTTTCTCTCATATACTTTGGGGATAAAATCATGTGGATGTCCACACTAGTCTGCCCCTCAAAAACAACTTTGACCACCCCCCTAAATGACTTCCTGTTAACGGGCCTGAGAGATGGATGAAAAGAAGAAAAAGGTGCGAAAGCGATAAGTAGATCATTCCTAACGTCATATATACTAGATTGCAACACTATTAATATGATACATTATTTTAACCTGTTACATTTGTTTTGTATTTTCTTGTTGATAGTTTTATTTACATATTTTATTTCATTTAACTACTTTATAGTAGTTTAACGCGCAACGTTACCTTAGTTGTCCTTTATGATTCATTAAGATTTTGTTGTCTGGTAAATTTAGTTTTTGGCTGGTAATTTTCAGAAACTGACTGCCAGATTGGCTGGTAATTTTTTACAGTTTTCCTCATCCCTGGTTGCAATGAAGTCGTATTTCAAACGCATGATCCGGGATTGTATTTACCGATTGATCTTTAATAATAAATTCCCTTTAGCAGCAGTTATAAACTGACCGACCCATGTTAATGTTTTTTGCGCATTATTTCGGATCTCATCCGTATCAAACAGTCTTGACGAAATATCATTCACAAATTCATTCAGAATTCATAAACCTATGACACAAAATGACAAAAACACCCAGACCTTCAATCTAGATAGTTGACATACCAATAACTAGAAACAGCGAGTATTCGTCGAGTTTAATTAAGCGAGTGGAGGATTTCAAATACGGGACCAGGATTTTTATCAAACGAAGGATATTTCCATCCACGTTTCATAAAACCCCACATTGTGTCTATTTGATTTCTATTGGGTATGTATTTCAAAATCAGTTTAGTAAAAAGATGCACATGCTCGAAAATAGGGGGTTACCCTAGAAATTGGGCTATTACCCCCCCCCCTGCAAACCAAAATATTTTTGAGTAACTACTTTTCCCATATCCTAAGGAACCCATACAACAATATTATATAGGCTAGAAATGCGACTGGGGGGGGGGCATGGATTCGGGGTCTGGGTGCCTGACTAAGAAGGTGACATTTTCTAAAACAGTTTTCTAATTTGACATCTATTGCGTCAACGAAAATTATCCTTATATCCTTTTCCTTACTCTCACGATCGTGTTATAATAGATGATTAAATTTCGGGTTAAAATGTGAATAAATTGTAAACAATGTTCCCATGTCGGTAATGTTGCGTCCTGATCACGCAAATTCGATATATACAAAATATTACATGACCGAAAAGGTCGTTTAAAGTCTAGGAAGATGGCAATCAGCAACTTGCAATGTAACAATGGTGCAATTATTGTTCTAAATCAAATGTTATTCAAGGTCGATACAAAACAAAGAAATTTTCCTTTTCGTTCCTTACTTCAACCATATAATTCGCATAACATAATTATTGGCTTGATAACTATGTTTATAAAAATATTGTTATGCAAAAACGATTATCTTTCGGTTTTAATAATAATAAAAAAGAGTAGCAGTGACGTAGGAACATGTTGTAATCGTATAATTATATTTGATGTATGTTGGTTGATTTGATTAAGTACACTCATACATTATGGTGGCCTTGATTTCGTCGACTGATCTCATATCGCTTTTGCAACTGTAACTTAGTATGTCCAAACTAAAACTACATTGCATAAGTTGCTATCGTCATATCACTTTATTTGCCACACGTAATCATGTGAAATGAACACTTGTTTTGAACAATATCTGTAGGATGTCGTGACTGAAATATACTGTAACTAGTAATCAAATACATCTTAAGTTCTCTCGCTAGTGCCATTATGGCTTCATTGTCTTGTATTGCAGTAACGCGTCGCATAACAAATTATGGTTGTAACGTTATCTATAGCAGTATAAACAACATAGTACCGTCTGAACGAAGGAACGCACCAGATGAGCTAGTAACTTAATTCATAACCTAGCTTTAGTTATCTTGGTTTGCTCTTCATCCGAAATAACGGCAACTTGATAACGGCAAAATTGAACAACAAAATATTCGAATCGTCTTCCTTTATAATTAATGTATCTTAAACCATAAAGTATTTCAACTTTGAACCAAATGTAAATATCGTATGTATACAGCTTTGAATAAGTACACAAACGGGTAAAAATCCCATTTAAAATAAGTCAAAACATGATTGAGTCGATCCTCATCATAAATCTAAATTATGAACTTAATTTTATAGATTGCCTTTGCTATATCATAATCATTAGTATGTATTGCGCTCAATTTTATTTTTTTGTACTTGATAATTGTTTTCCATGCATCTGAACAAGATAGAAACAATGTATACATCTTTGTAAGATTTAAAATGATTGGCTGCTCGGGAGCATGTATCCAACATTTATATGTGTTAAATGGGCCTATACAAATGGGCCTATTTAAAGTATTAAACGAAAATCATTATCTTTCAAACTAATTTCCCTTAAATTCCCAATATTGACATCATTTTAATTTTATATTATGCAGTTTTAATCAGGATGCCTGTCCTCCTTTTCCGGTTAGTAACATCATTGAAATAATTTAAATAATGTTGTGTGTGTTGATGATATTTAGAAATATAGTTGTCTATATCAAAATGACCAACAGTATGTGTTGACGGCTAATTATATATTATCAATACTTTGCTGTTTTCTCAGAGGGGTAAATATAAATTGTCCTATAGTTTATCTATATATTATATTCAGAAACATAAGCCTAATGAACATTGATGGAAACAAGGAAAAGAATAAGTGCAATTAGTTTATAAAAGCACACAAGTGGAAATATGTTAAATGTGTTGACAGCGTACATATTGAAATCGCGTGTGTCTTAGTTTACAGGATTCGATTATTCTGCATGATGCTGGCACACTGAGTAACATACGGGGACCGACCCGTAGGATCCATAACCAGTTAAAGATGAGATGATAGGCTTGTCAACAAGCGGAATCCATAACCAGTTAAAGATGAGATGATAGGCTTGTCAAAAAGCGGGATCCATAACCAGTTAATGATGAGATGATAGGCTTGTCAACAAGCGGGATCCATAACCAGTTAAAGATGAGATGATAGGCTTGTAAACCAGCGGGATCCATAACCAGTTAAAGACGAGATGATAGGCTTGTCAACAAGCGGGAAGGGAATTTGTGGTCTTGTATACAGAGTAGCCATGTTCTTTCTGGTTCTTACTGCCTTTTGTACCAACTTTCGCCTTTCACAGTAAGAACCAAGATATTACATAAATGTATACTGTATATTACTATATTTAGAATATTGTGCATACCATAATACAGTACAGGTTTTGATACATACAGCATGAAAATAATCCTACTGAATAGAAACTATTGAGTATACCCCTTATGTAACTTTCCATGGCTAATAAAATAATTTGCTATTTATAGCATAGAGCAGAGATGTTGTCAACACTTTGCACATTACATCGGACTCTAATACTCCCTTCTTAAGTAATCATAACGCGTATTAGACGTATCATTTAACGTCCAATTTGCTGATGTACACAAAATAACGTATTTATGTGTATATATATATTATATCATTTCGTTAACTAAGTTGATGCTATGTTTCGGTTTTTGTGTGTTATGACCTTTAACGTCCTATATACAAGTTATGTAACTTTTGTCAAATGTATATATGTTGCCCATATGTTATTTAAACCAACCTGGGTTTCTTAATAAACTTGACTTTCACTTGACTTGAGATGACACTGACACTGCCAACAAGTATAATTAAGATTTCGAGTATTAAGATTTTAAAAGCTTATTATTCCAATGTATTTCATTTGTTTTATTATTGATAATGTTTAAACATCAATTACGTTATCATCTTCAATCTTGTATTATCAACAATCACATATCCTTTCATGAGAGCATCACAATTGTATGATTTAGTTATCTTTACCAATGATTACGAACTCGTATAGATATTTGAAAAACAACTCGGTATTCGACGAGGTTCACTCCACTCATGAGAATAATCAATCGTATTCCATACAAAATGTTGATTTCTTTTTCTTTATAGTCATCGAAATCGATGAATGATTGTTAGGTTAATTTTAGTCACTAAACATCCTGTTTTAGCCCTTGTTGAAGATAAGTCAAGGACCCTTATGTTAATAACTTCACTAGCTGTCTAGACTCATATGAGTCTTATAAAAAAATGATTCTTTCTAAATTCAAGAGAATTCTTTGATGTCAACATGACAACTTAAAAAAATTACTTTAAACTGTGTGTGATGATGTAAAATAACACAAAAAGGCTCATAATAGAAATTGAAAAACACGTGCTCAGTATTCTAGTTTTTTGTCTGGTTGTGTTTGAATGTTTGCTAAAGCCTGCTCATTTGAATTTGAAACAAGAGTCGACACTCTGCAGTCATAGTTTTCTTCCGACTAAAGGCAGAGATTCATTGAATATGAAATGTTATGTTCTATTGATCAGCAAACTTTTTCTTCTCAAAATTGTAAGAAGCATCACATTTGCTAGACTGGCACCCAGTCTCCTGGCTCTCTCATTCCCATAGAATATATATTAATATCATAGACTCCCCCTATAAAATATAATATTGTTCTATGGGTTCCTACGGGTCCGAAAAAAGTAGTTCTCCAAAAATACTTTGGTTAGCAAGGGGATTAATCGCCCAATTTCCACAGCAACCCCCTTTTTAAGAGCATGTGCACGTTTTTTGTCTAAGATTTGTCATATCTTAAGAACATAAAGTGCTAAAAGAGCCTAGTTGGTATCAAAATAAATCTAATTTAATGCACTTTCTAAATATGTAAAAATATGTTTATAAGATTATTTGTATATTCGTGAATTAATGAGAAAGTAAAACATTTGATTTGTATGCCAAATTCGTCCACGTTTTCTATGCCTCTGGAGACACTTATTGGTCTAAGATTTAATCCAGCAAATATAAAATATAGAAAAGATTTGTTTAATTAGGAAACTACGTTCTTATGTTGTGCTATAGCTAGGCAAATCAATGAAGACCAGTCTGTGAATTCAAAACAAATCAGTGAAGCCTATAATACAAGGTTTGTTTAATGCTTTTGACATTTTCGTGTAGACTAAATCTCATCTTATGTTGAATTGATTTATCTTCATGATTATAATGATCGTGTTGCACACTTCCATAGAAATGCTGTATAATATGATATAAACCGTGATAACATCATCCTTATCTTTAAATACAATGCTTTTATCCCAATAGGTTTAAATCAACTTAATTAATAGACCGAGGTTTGTCTTTTTGTGTTAAACACAACAATATATACAAATTTTTTATTCAAAGACAAAAGGGGTGTATTCATTTTATTTAACATCCGTACGAATATTTAATTATTTAGAAAACCAGTCCTTCGTAACCCAGTTTATAATTAGAATAATTGTCTTACTCTTTAATTCCGAGACGTGCAATCTTGTAAATTTTCTTGAATTGACATTATTGTCCGATAATTAGATCAAGCCTGGAATGTCACAGAATGTCACAAGTTCACAAGTTTAAGAAAAAACACGCAATGTTTGTCCAAAAAGGGTACAACGCCTACACAAAATGACAAATAATTTCAAATAAACAAGTACACATTTCCTTTAAGTTAAGCACCTGATTTTTATTACTGCGCTTAAAGTATTTTATTTTGGTTTTATTACAATTTTTCACGCGAATATTCGAGGTACTTTTAACTATAGTAGTTAAGTAATAGTCTCAGATAATTTGTATGATTTGTGGAACCTAGTCAGAAGCCCCAAATGAAACCTATTGCGACGTAAGCTTGTGTTTTTTAGTCCAATCATTCGTCACAACAAAATGAAACAATTGGAGTTGGTGATATTTTTTAAAGATAAGATAAGGCACTGTGGAAAGTAGATTCAGCAAGTGGATTCAGCTTTTCTTTGCTGCCACGTTCTTGCTTGACGATTTACAGTTCTCCCGCTGTCTGAGGCCTTCATATACATTAGTACATCCATGACTCATTTTTCTGTCTGAGTGATGTGTTACATATGTCAGATGGAAATGTCAAGATTGTTCTTGCAAGACAAGGCTCATCATGTCCATGTGTAGGATATCACCCATCAATTAAGTGAGCACACAAAGTATGGAGTTACACAGGGCAGTCCTATCCAAGCAATTTAGACATTATGAAAGAGATGAGATACAAGTTTGAACTTGTTCTTCATCTTGCGGATTTAGTGACAGTGCTGAATATGATTAAGAAAACCAGTTATTGCTTTAAAGTATGAAGGCGTGATGATTGGTGAAATCAAATCAGCAACAAATGGAGATACGTCAGAATGGGCATGAACCCCTGTAATTAAAAAAAACTCAGCCAGCAGACTGTCTTACCCGTGGAAAGACACCCGATGAGCCCAATGAAGATTCAGAATGGTTAAAGTGGCCGCCCATGCTGTATGAACCCTTTGACCAATGGGACATTAAGTTTGGGAACATTTATGATGGACTGACGCCAGAAACTTTTTGAAACACACCAAGCAGAAAGGAAATGTATTGAAAATGTATTAAAAGTTTACAGTTAATACTTGATAAACAATACATGTAATCGTGCATACGGACAAAGCACAATCAGTTCAATATGTAAGAACATAGCCTTACCGACTTGCTTGACAAGGCGCTCAGAGATTCATTTTTAAACAAAAGGCCAGTTACCAACTGTCAGCGATTTGAAGTCTTCGTTCAACAAATGACTTGTTTGAGGATATCGTAACGTAAGGCAGCCCAAGTTGGTTAAAATATCTAAATCATGTTACGAATCGCGTTCTTTTCTAAGCGCATTCTTGAATAAAAGGATTCTTCCTCAGAAGGATACAAACGTGCATATGATATGCAAAGAAAAGTCTAATTAGTGCATTTAAACTGCTACTGAGTTACAAAATTAATCAGTTAACTTCATCACAGTGTGGACATATCCGTTCCATCCTTGTCCTGGGAATCCAACTTAATTTGAACATGTTTATGGTCTGTATGTCATACAAGTTAAAATTATGTCCCGCTTCATCATGACGTCTTTGTCTTTGATAATTAACGAATGATTATTTTATGTCAATGGTATATTTTTAGCATATTTACTTCTACGTGTTGATAAATTGGACCGGAGTTGAAACAAATAATAGAAGAGCTTGCGAGTCAATATAAAAATCCAGAGGTGACCAATGTACTATGTAAGACATCACGTATTGTTATCATTTACGAAGTCCTTAATTCGGCACCCGATAAACATGAACCAAAATGCTCTTTTTAACACTTCTTTTAAAAGCTGGTGAAAAAAGACAGGCGAATACATACATGTGAATGGTCTTTGGGATTTCCCTAAACAGTGAGGAAACTATAATCGTGTTAACGACTTATTAAGCATTTATAATCGGTCTTTATGTATGTAAATGAACGAAGAAGAGTAACTCTATGGGGCATTCATGGCCACTTGCAAATAACTAACAGGAAGAAGGAATCGCGCACACAGTGGGTTATTAATTGTATTTATTGCACATTCCCACATCTTACAGCTTACCCATAGACATGTATCATTATATATCATATTCCTGATAGGCAAATCGTTGTCACACCTTCTTGACTTCGTAGAAAAAAGTGGAAAGAGAGCTGAAAGAGAGCTGATTGAAAAAAGCCTTATTATCCTTTCTTTGCTTTTGACGGCCTCTCATTTCGATATCACTGTCCCTATTTTTATTAATTCCTATGGGAATACAATATAATTAAACTAAGCATCTTGAACACAGACGTGTGAAAAATAGCATTTGTTAAATTGTATCTTATATATTGTATTATTATTTTTTTAGGATCTTCATCTATCTTGGTAAGATAATCTATAGAATACTTAGTACTATTTTCAATGACCTTAATCTGCCTATTAGAGGGGGACAAAAAAGATTTGCTTTACTTCAAGTTTGGACGTACTAAAGCTTTGTAGAACGTTTTTGTAGAACAATTGTAGAATTAACTAAAGGACGCGTTCTAGGACACTGATGATTTTACATGCCCTGGCCCTACTTCCAAATAATTTTATCACGAGAATAGTAAGCTCCTTATTCGAGAACTCGTTTTTGGACAAATTGCCAATCTATTTCTGCTTAAGGGAGATAACATTTGCGTTAATCTTCGTGGCAACCCAGTGACATCATAAATATATTTTTTTTGCTGAATCACTTAAAATTATCACTCCATTCGGAAATATTTGTGAACATTCTTTATATTTTTTTTTTAGTTTTGCAAAGTGATTAGAATATCGCTTTTATTATAACACTAGCGACTTCGTCACGTCGGCGTTACACGACTTCCTCTACTAAAACATTAGCTCAAGAGAAGACAAAGAAGAAGAGATTATTTATTCCCCATTGAGGTTCCAATGCATAAGTGTTGTAAAAAATGACCAACATGCAAAAATCAGGCGCTTCGTACCACAGTTCGAATAAGTAAATGAAGAAGAAAGTGTCCAAATGGCAATATCTCCATAGGATTTTAATGCCTGAATGTTATTAAAAAATGGTCTCATAAAA
>JAUUEB010032985.1:0-16582 GCA_032362205.1 Clione limacina
ATACAAGGAATCAATCGATCAACCTAAGTAAACCTACAAAGACATTCGCTACAACGGAGACACACATGTACATTCAGTGTATACAAGGAATCTGCCTGTTAGACGACTAACTTAGTTAACTCACAGAGCCTATAAGTCAGGTACCCACATATACTGCTGGGTGAACAGGTGGAACACATTAGCAAATTTTTTCACCATGATAATTTATCCCATTGCGCGGGTCGAACCCGCAACGCTAAGGACAACCAGATTTTAAGTCCAACGCCCTAACCACTCGGCTATCTGCTCCACGTTACATGTTAAAATAAAACATAAAAATAACAACAATGAGAGCTGAGATGGATAAACATGAAATAACAGTAAATAAAACTAACAAGAATTTAAGTTAAGAATAGTAATTATCCAGAGAAACCAGAGGCCAAAGATTAGATCCTTGAGTTGAGAAAATGTATAACATGTTTACGTATAAATGTATAAAATGGATGATAATCTGCTTTCGTTTTTGTAATCAAAATCAAATTTTGATAATTATAGCAGTTCCTTAGAAGGACATAGAAGTATGTAAATATTGTTAAAAAAGGTTAAGGAGTTTTATAATAAAAGATTATATATCAACCAAGGGACACAGCATCCTTTGTAACTTTTGTGCTGTAGTACTGACAAATTTACAGCTGTTACAAAACAACAGCTTGATTTGAGAAATTATCTTCCAAGCATCATATCAGATGTTTCTTACTTAGCTAAATCAGCTGTTCCTTGCTCTGTCTCATGGGTCTGAATGGAGTCCACAACAATCCTATAGCCAAGCTTTGCAGTCAAACGGCTGAAAATACATAGTAAAAATAGAATGAATAAAACTTTGCTTTGTCAAATTATCCATTAATGCGCAAAGATTATACAATGGTGAGCAAGTGCTAAAGAGTAAGGAAAATTATCGATATTAGTGACTTTGCTACATGCGACATAGTGGGCAATAATTTTCAATGACTATTTAGGAGCTTGAAAGTTTTGCTTTAGTCTATGCAGTTCAGGAAGCTGATGTTGTCCTTAATATTTACTCTGTACCTTTCATTAGCTCATATATTAAGACATTATTCTTGGTTAAAGTTCCTTAGTATCTGTTCTCTGGTTCACTGTTTCTTTAACTTCCAAACACATTATTAAAAATTGGTTCAATCCTATTGAAAACTGATTCTTTTGAACGCAGCGTCAGACAACAAATCAGTACCAAACTGAACTGGATGTGAAAATGCAATAAGAATAAAGCCCAGTCACAACCCTTTAGAATAGAAAATCCAGGTTCACTAAAACAGATATAATAAAGAAATGTTCAACACTAAGGCGTTGATAAACCCCAGTTACTGACATCCGCCACTATTGAGTATAATATATTTTCAAATTGTTGAGACAGAACTGTATTGATATGAACATTGGTCAGATAAGTTAACTTCACCTTTTTTAAGGATGGAATTGTTTAAAAGGGATTTTGCTTTTTTAAATAATGTAGCAAGTACAGGAAACATTCTTTTGTATTCAATACTTCAAAGTGCCTATAGGTAATAGAAAAGGGTATTAACTTATAACAAAGTTCTACAGTGTAACATAATAAATATTTAACAAAGTTCTGAATATAAACATTTTTTAAAAAATGCTTTCCAGTACTGTAAGAACCGTACCTTGCAATTTCATCTTTACGAGGACCAACAAAGTCAATAGGTCTTCTGAAGATAATGATGAGTCTTTGGTCATCATTGATCAACGAGATCTGAGAACAAATCAGACAACAAATTAGATTCTACATACAGAATAATTATTTAAGAGATCAGGTCTAAAAGTTTTATATTTCTAGACCAATTAAAAACATAATCTATATTCTAAAGACATCAAAGGGGTTCAAGATTTGAATATCTGTACTCTGATCAATACACTAAATTTGTAACAAGCCACTTTCTAAACTGCCTCCTACATATTGTAAACTTTTGTGTAGAAAAGTTACTATGATACCTGAAGACATTAAAATAAAAATATAACTTTTAAGTATGAAGCATATAGAGCCAACAACTTTAATTTAAATTAAGAATATTCATAGATTTTCATCTGTTCCTGTCATCATCAGAATATGTAATACAAATAAAAAGATAACTATTAAAGATTGAAAAAAACCTTTTAAGTTTATAAGATTGTTTCAATATTTAATAAAAATGTTTTGAGGAAGGTTTCAACCTTCATAATCTTTTAGCATTCAAATATTATTTATTATGCTTTTTTATTCCTGCTTAGCCCTATTTTCATAACAAAATCTGCTGTCCTGATGTGGTTTTCAAAGGCATCATGAATCTGTGTCTGTAGCCCCACCTCCCTCCCCTCTCCCCACACACACTCAAACATGTATCATAGTAATGATTATATACAGTTGTTTCATTTTTCTAATGAAAAGATTGACTCCTTGCAAATGTGAAAACAAAAATTTGAAACTAACCCTGAGTGTTGCTTTATCATACAATCCTCCTTTGTCCCAGACTGTAAGATTGACAGTGAAAAAACCAGACATCTGAGGTTTGAAATACATATTGGTCTTGACTGAACCATTTCGGAATAGCCTGAATGGTTCCTTGACTTTGAGCTGCTCAAGTTCATCCTCCAACTTCTCGGGGTAAGCTTTAAACTCTGATGTGGCCTCGAAGTAATCCACACCAAATTTGGAGGAGTCTTCATCTGTTGAATCATCCTGGGAGAAGAAAAAGTTTGATAGCGAGAAATGTTTTAATGACAATATAAACTCTTATCTACAGGTTTATCGAGATGATAATTTGAGAATTGTTGATAAATGAGGAAATCTCAATGAAATCCACTTGATTTAAGCATCCACTTAAGCCTACGTCTCAAAAATGCTTTCTTATCTTTAAGACAAAATATGATTCAAGGAACATTCACTTGTTTCAGAGATATGATGGACTGTTAAAGTTGAATTTGAGCTGGCTTATAATATTTTAGTTTTAATGACAACTTGACAGTCAAACATCTTTAATTTCAGACAAAAAAACTTAAGTTTTGAATCTTAATTAATTTTTTGTTTGTTTATTTCTTGTTTTTATCTGGTTATTAACAATGACTATGATACATAAAAGTGAAATGCTTAGAAAATAAAACAGAAGCTCAAAATTGCAAAGCTAAGTTGTGGTAAACAAAACTAATTTAGACTTTTTTCTTAGCCATGCACAATTTTGTATGCACAAAGTTACCTTGAGCTGTAGAATGAATTTTCCAAATTGAGTGTCTCTTGTAACTCCAAGAGCCAGCTCTTTATTTCTGAACACTGGAGCATTATCATTGACATCTTCAACCTGGGAAAAGAGTTTTGTTATGGGAATCTTCAATCTTTCTGAAAAATATTTTTATCTTTGATTTGAGAATGACAAGGTTTAAAAATTTTCTAGATTCCTAAAGAAAAAAAAAGAACTTTCATATCTATGATCTTCCTGTTTAAGATGTACATTGTGACGTCTTTACTCAAACTAATCTTTCAGTTTTACATGAGAGTTACTGCATATATACATAAATTCTTAACTTCTCTTTGAACATCTTTCTGGCAAGGTATGATGTTCTTGGTTATGTTACATCTTTAATGAGCTTAAAGTTCAATTTACTGAATCTGTTAATTTCAACTTTTTCTGAAATATTTTGATAAGAGAGTTTTTTAGATAAAAGCTTAAGTGTATCAAACCTCAGGGCACATGTGTAATTATTATACATTTTTAACCTATCCTACCTGTAGTTCAATCCAGGCTTTGTTAAGTTCAGAAGGCCTGTACATAGATGGGTACATATCTCCTTTCTCCATTATAAATTGTTCTGTTATGTAGTTTGTTCTGAGCATTGGAAAATAAATAATCAGTGATTAGATTGAATGTTAATAATTTTAAGTCGCAACATAGTTATTTTTAAATGAGTCTTACAAACAGATAACATATAACAGATAACAGATCACAGATATCTCTAAAAGTAAAGTTTCATGTGTCATGATTGAAGATCAGCAAGCAGATTTTCTTTAACTGGGCATTTATTTCTGAATACAGGATTTGTTTGCCCAAACTCCACACCCTTTCCCTATAATCATATTCAAAGACCAAATTCAGTGTGTAATAACATATGATGCCAATAATACAGAGGTCAGAAAATGTGTAATCATGCCCTAAATTCAATTTATGGTATTTCAGGAGTAAAGCTCAACATGACAAATTATGACCAAAAACACAAGAAACCATGATATCCGTGTGGCAAGCAGAAGTGCTAACTACTGAGCTACAGAGCCCCCTTGATATTTATGCATTAAAACTTCATTAATAACAAAAACTTAAAATTGCTAAAATTTTCCTTTAAATGAGAATAAAATAATTCTTATCATAATATTCACAATCTTATAAGAACAGACCCCTTATCTTTGTGTTCACATATTTACTGCTAGTTCCCAAATCAAATTAGTAAAATACAAACTTGGAGGTCTCATTTTATGATAGTAACTGCTTTATACACTCATGTAAGTCAATTTGAGGTTCTGCGTCAATTCAAATAATTCAGCAGCCTACTTTGTGACTTTTTCTCAGAAAAAGAAAAGCACTCTCTTTCGGAATGTGAAAAGTTGAAAGATTTGAGGGAACACTGCCCAACACTACCAACCATTCAAAACTACCGGTATGTGTATTTAAGTATGGAACAATGCATATAGAATTTCACCCAGGGGCAAATATTCTCGCATCCCTTTGATTCTCGTCCCCTCTTCTTCATTTATAATTCCCAATATAATTATTTACCCTTTGATTCTCCCCCCCCCCCCCCATCCCATGATAAAGACTCAAGATGTAGTAAATGCAAGAAAATAGACTAAGTACGATACTTTCTTTAATTTGCCTTTGTTTTATTTATACCATCTCTAATAAGACTTAATACTAGATTTTGCCTAACTATAATTAATTGGCGGTTCTCATCTAGAAAATGTATGCACTGACAAAGAAATCACATACCAGGATACCAATTTTTCACAAATTTTAAAGCATGAAAATTTTACAAAAAGATTAATTAGTGGTGGTATTATCTCTAGTTTTAGGATGTAAAGTCTTGTTTATTTCTCTCACCCATAGCATTCCTCTGAGGCTACAATGACTAGATTGATTTTAGACTTCTTCTCTCTATCCAGCTCTCTATCAGTCTTCAGACAAAGTAGACCTTTCTTTTTGTCCAATGAGAATGTGTCATCAACATCAGCCCCTGAAAATAACACAGGTTTGTTTTTTATAAGTAAAATGCAAATTTTTCAACTCTGGTTTTACAAACACATCTTAAACAACCTAAGGACTTAGTGCTCTTAAAGAATTCTAGTAAATTAATAATGAGTTTCCAGCTTCAAAGATCAACAAATTATGTGTGTGTATCTTTTTCTGGGAGGGTATGTATGCATGCATCAAGTATGTAGTCTATATAGTTGTTTGTGTGTCTTTCAAGTCTATATTGCTCAGCAACTACTTGAGTTGGTGTCGAGCAAGGAGGGTGTACATTTAAACATTATGCCTGTTTATTTACATACTGCTTAAAGGTTAAAAACCTAAGCACAAACATGATGAATAAAAGCTTGTACAGAACTCGACACCAAAAGGTGAATAAATCAATACTTAATTAACATCAAGATTTTAACTACAGTCAAACTTGTTTAAACCTCACACGCTTAAACAGAACAAAAACCCAACTCCTGTTTTTTGTCTCTCTTTATCTTTGTTTAAAAAAACACACAAACACCTGTTTTACACTAGAGACAAACCCAAACATATTCATTTGTTTTTTGAGACCATCATGTTGCCCACCTTAAGGAATTATGTAGGGCATGGATCAGGATATTTCAGACCTTGAACTTCAGCTGCTTGCTGACCCCTAGCATATGGAATTTTACTGCAATACAGTTGTTTGTTTAATGGAATTATTTTTTAATGGAACAAAAGCGTGCTTCCCAAAAAATTTGGTTTAAGCGAGTTTGACTACCACAACAAATACTCTTGATCTTAATAGAGCACAGGCTAGTTTTCTTTCAACACTGACATTGAAATATCAGAACATTACACTTGAAGGCAGGGGCGTGAGATAACTGCTCTAGATATGCACCAGTTATGACTCATTTTCAAAAAGTTTTGCCACCTCAAAGTTGTCCATCCTCATCATCATCATCATCATTTAAAGCCGTATGTCCATATTCGTAGTCATATGTCATATGTACTATGTGGGTTTGACCTTTTACAATGCAATCGCTCTACGCCAGGCGCAACGGTCTTGTACCATCTCTGGTGTAAGGCCTTTGGTCTTGAAATCCTCTCTTAAATCTCACTCCATGACTATGGAGAGCAGCCCTTGCCTAGGCAGTCGGGCACTCTCTTTATCCAGTTGCACTCATCTTTTCTTGCACATGACCATACCAACAAAGCCTACTTCTGCACATTAGCTCTTCGATAGGGGTGACCCAACTTTGGACAGAAGTTCTTTATATTATCTTGTGGAAGCACCACACATCCAACAGACCATAGTCATTTCATTTCTGGTAAGTCTCTGAGTGACCTCCGTTTTTTAGGCCAGGTTTCACTCCTATATAGAAGCACAGGTTGTATACAGCTTCTGTATAGACCACCCTTAGTTTTGAGCGACACAGCCTTTGAATTAAGAAGGGCAAAAGGTCCCTGAATTTCTTCCAACCACACTTGGGTAACCCCCTTTTTAAAATACTGGCTACATGCCTGCTAAAAGGAATTCCCTGACAAAGCACATAAACAATTGTTTTGTTTGGCTCTGCTCAAAAGCACTATTTTAAACTCAACAGCTGATTACTAATGTTGAAAAAATATATCCACATAATCAAAACATAAGAAAGCTATTTACCTAATAAGTAGTAGCAGATTATGGTGGCGTTGAGATCTTTGTCTATAGCCAGACTGACGTTAACACAACTAATCTCATTCTCCTTCATCTTGATAACATGAGGCACAGACAGACCCACAAATTCAGGTTTGTGGTCATTTTTATCCTGAACTTTGATGATAAGAGTCAAAGTTGATTTGCCTGGTTTTGGGTAGCCTTGGTCAGCTGCTTGCACTTTGATCTGGAAACAGTGATAATATAATAATATCTTTTTAGAGATGTAAACAAATATATTAAGCATTATACTTAGTTACCATGCAACTGGTTTTTATTTTGTTTGTTAGCTTTGGTAAGTTAAATTTATTAAATTATTATTAATTAATTTAAAGGAATTTCTTTACACACTTATATTTCTTGTACTAATCCTTTCAGTAATTCCCTTTGCCCACCATGTAATGCTACAGTTGAACTTGCTCTAGGAGGCCAGTGATTATCAGCAGACAAATTGGCCGCCTACTGCAAGTAGCCCCTTGCTGCAAATTGATATTTAAAGAATCTTATAGAGAATAAAATTTAATGGTCATGCTAAAAGGTGGCCACTTACGACTAGTGGCCTCTTACCATAGGTGGCTGCTGAGCAAGATCAACTAAATTTTGTTATTGAACATTGATAAGAATCTAAACCCTCAAGTTTAAACCTAAGAAACAATCAATGAACATGCAATAGTTCACTGTGTGTTTCTCTTAAATACCATTATGTATTTCCCTACACCAAGTTTTGTGTAAAGTATGCAACGCTTCTCGTTTGTCTGTCTGTGGCCACGATAACTCAAGAAATATACCACTCATTGACTTAAAATCTTGTAAGATGTTGTAATTCAACCCAATGAAGACCCCTATTTAATTCCAGCAAGATCTGTTAACAATTGACAGAGTCTTGGAATTTAATTTAATTACCAAAAAATGATAGAGATATACTCGATTGGCTCCATCACTAACAGGTTTCTTCTTCCTGCGTTCAAGATCGCGTTTAATACCGGTGCCCAGTGCACAACTTTTTGCGCAGAACATTGTACTGTGTTCCTTTGCGCCACGCAGCACACGATCCTTAGTGAATGGTTTAAAGCGTATTATTGATTGCAATACAAGCAGGAATTTAATTTTCTCAATGTTTTTCAATACACATTTTGATAAAGTTATTATATCTAAGTAATGCTGACATGGTACAATAAGGAAATGTTTTATTTTACATGGTGTCAGTTTTTACTCTATCTGTTTCTAGTTATTTTCTTATCTTTTCGGTCAGACAAAACAAAACTTTTACAACTCGCAAATTCTATTCCTTGTCGTAGAGCCAAAGGTCCAAGGCTCACATAGCTGCTGTATCAGCAACATAACATAACAACGTTTCTGCTCACATGGTATCAAATTTATGAACATTTCTCACCTCATACTTTGCCTGCATCTCAGCATTCATTTCCTTAATAGTTGTAATGATACCAGTCACTGGGTCCACAGAGAAGTGGTTTGAGCCGTCCATGTTACTGTTAGGTAATTGAATGATGGAATAGCGCACAACACCATTAGCCCCAGCATCATTGTCTACTGCTTCTAGCTGATACACTGTTGTACCAATTTTGGAGTTCTGTTCATATAGGAAATAAAAGATAAATAGGTAAGCAATTGGTAACGATTTGGTAACATCGATTTATTTAAGGCTATTTCAACCAGGGTTTCAACAAATAATTCTGAAAGGACATTTGTTTTCAGGTAGTTGCATCAGAAGAGGGCTTTAAATAATAAAGAAGAGAAGGTCATAACATATAAATGCTTAAAAGGTTAATCTGCATCAACTGAGGGCTTACTGACCAAAAGCAGCCTCTTTAAGCAAGGCAGCAATAGCAACCCCATGAATGTATTTATATTAACATATTAGGCTATTATCCAAAATAATAGCAAAATGACATTACAATGTGCAAGTCAACTGAAAATAGCAGTATGTTAAAATAATCAACATGGTATGTTTTTACTAATTTGTTTATGTTCTAAAGATATCTGTCATTTTCCCCCTTTCAGTCCTACCTCCATAACATAAGCCACTTCATTATCTTGGCTGGGTTGCATAAAGAATGGAGCTTCATCATTGACATCCAACACCTGGATGACTAGGTTCATGTCTGTCCCTGCTTGTGCCCCGGGGTTGATAGCCACCACAGTCACATACCAGTAGCCTGTGTATCCCTTTAAGTCAGTGGCCACTTGGATAGAACCTGATGGGTTGATGGTGAATAATGGAGCTTTATTCCTTGTGGTTGCATTTGTGTCATCTCCCAGGGCAAACCTGAACCATAGGATTGAACAGGATATTGTGATTTAGTAAAAGTAAGATATCCTTTTCATTAAGACTGTTACTGTAAGTAAAAGTGACTAATATCTCAGTCATAAGTCATAAACACCACCAAGGACAAAAAACAATTGCATGTACCTAAGTTCAAACGGATGAGTATTTCGAATAAGAACTCTGAAGTCAAGTCAAACATAAAGACTTGAAGACTCTTTCTGAGTAGACAGGTTCATCTTTTCTTTTTTTTCACTGTAAGTTCACTCATAACTTAACGCTCCTAAGCCTGTGATGAGCTGGGTCGAGAAATTGAGATGTCTTTGTTACATAAACATCTATATTTATATTTGCCTTTAAGACATAGGTAGGTAGGTAGGTAGTTAAGTAGGTAGGTAGGTAGGTAGGTAGGTAGCAAGGTAGGTAGGTAGGTTTGTTGGTCTAGGGGTTTTTGAGAATGTCATACTAATAATTGCAAAGCTCCCCAGCAAAAAGCAGGACTTCAAAATATCACATACTAATTTTAAAAGGTCTCTAAATACCTAAGCAACTGTACTTTGGGGGTCTCTGCAGTTTTCATTTGTGCTGCTTGTTAGAATTTTTTTTTTAAAACGATATTTGTATTAAACTATTGAAAACGGATGTTCAACACATGACCCTATTGAAAACGGATGTTCATCCCATGTGGGTTGATATTGAAGGTATTCAGTAAACTATCTAATATATCCTAGTATTTAGACTAGCAACCAGCCAAAGTCACTGTTTCATGGTATTCCTCATTAAAGATGATAACCCTTGCGATAAGACTGTGTTGACACATATAGTATTAGGTGAAGTCTGACCAGGGGCCTAGGTGAAGTCTGACCAGGGGCCTAGGTGAGGATCATGGTGTCTGACGTCATGAGTTGCGTTCAACACACAATATTGTGTTCAGCATGAACATTTATAAATACCAAACCACTTCTTTGTTTCACTTATGCTGGGCTCCGTTACAAATGTAAAAAGTCCCTGAATTTATCAGAAACTCTGTACGTCTCCAGGTAATCTTTTGAATCTTGAAAGCAATTAATGAAGAATGTTAAGGATCAAATTTTTTTTAAATATCAGCACTTACTGTGGTTTCTGCTCACAGTATATCACATCTTTATTCAATATATATAAATCTAAATTCTTCAATGAAGTAGAAACAGTAAGTGTAATAAGAAAAATATCTTAAAGTACTGTATATATCTCCTAGAATACACTATATACTAGTCGAGTCTCTGGGAATGTTTGCCCTCAACGTATAATTACGTCAATACTGAAAAATATCTTACAGAATTTTTCCATTATCAGTAGCTGGGTCATCAAGGTCGCGTGCAACAACAGTTGCAACTGTCTGTCCCCTTGTGTAAGACTCTAACACTACTGGTTTGTTGGGCAGAACCTGAGTGAACTCTGGGAGGTTATCATTCACATCTGTTACAGTCACTTTGATAGGCTTAGACCTGAAATTAGAACAAAATATTTTGAAATTGCAAAATGGCGCAAAGCTCTTTACTCCATACAAACGACATGGAAGAGAATGATCTACCCCAGAAAGGTTAGAAAGAGGCATCACTCTATAACTAGCTCAACAAAATAATAAGTCCCTTTATAAGTCCTTGTCACAAAAATTGCTTTAGAATTCTAGGTTTAAATTGAATCTTAAATAAATACATTAAAACCTACGTACATAATGAAAGACTTCATACATTATACATGGACATAGCTCAAAACATTGAAAACCAATCAACAAACAGAGTTATTAGCTACTAGCCTTCTATGATAACAGTTGTATAATCCACCTATAGCTCACTCTCAAAGCAATCTTACTTTCAACAGAAGGAGTTTTAGAATCTTTTATGATTTTTGTGTAAGTCCCTCATGCAGTTGACACATCGTTCCAACTTCTAATGATTTCCTAAAATAAATTTCCTCAAATTTTGAAAAAAAATTGTTTTCACATAGTCATGACCCTTATTGAGTTGTTTGCTAGATGTTCTTTGTTAATTTGGCAAACACGCTGTGGTCACATACTCAAAGGTAGGAATCTGAAATCTTGCACAGGCGCTCTTTTAGTGGCTCTCTAAAAATAATTTTCAAAATTATTTGTCTTGCCGTTTTCTTTTTGTATGCACTTTGAAATCTTTTAATCATTTCTCTTGGCCTTGTTCCTACTTTTCTTCTACATTTTAATCTAAAAAATCATCCTGTTTGATTGACCAAAGGAGCCTTGGTACAGACGTTTTATTAATCTTTATGACAGTAACTGTTGCTGTTAATCTATAAAGTCATTATGGTCTGAGTAAATCCTTACCTAGTGGTCTTACTCTCCCCTGGCTTGAGCATAGAGTCTGTTGCTAACACCTCAAACCTATACAATGCTTTAGTCTCTCTATCAAGCTCTTTTGCTATCGTGATCTTTCCCTGTGGGTGTAGAAGCAAAACACAAATAAATAGTCAAAACTTAAAAAAAAGAAACCTAATAATAAATAATATCATATTTCTCAAGTGCAGTCTCGCTGTCCAGATAAAAAATTAGTTCCTAGTTCTGTTAACAATCATTGTGCAAGCTTTTTGCACTATAAAGTTTTGTACCAGAAGACAGACAGATTCTGTGAGATTCAGATTCACATTGAGAGAAGATCTTTATTTTTATGAATACTTTTACTTTGAAAATATATCAAAACAGTGAAAAGTAATTAACATTTTGGCAGATGGCAGAATGGAAAAGTAAGATAACAAAACCAACAAACCGTTTTGCTGTCTATGACAAAATATCCATCCTCAATATCAGGTCCAGCAAGAGAGTAGTTCACAGTTCCATAATCACCATCATCCTCATCTGTAGTTCTCATTGTGGTTAGATGGTACCCAACCTTGACGTCTTCTGCTATCTTAAAGGTGACCTCTTGACCTGGGTCAAAGACTGGAGCATTGTCATTTGTGTCTAACACTCTGACTGTCACTGTTGATGTTGATGATAGTGGTGGAGCACCGTTGTCCGTGGCGATGACATCAAACACTATTTTGTTGTTAGTCTCTCTGTCCAGTCTCTTTTTTAATCTTAAGGTCCCTAGGAAAGACATATGACAATGTTCATCAGTTATAAATTACTAATTCAATCATTTCCCAGTAAACATTTCATTTGGGACCAGATGGTAACCAGTTTGAAATCGATTTGTTTGCACCAGATAACAGAATGACTGGTTAAGGTGTGGCCTTCCTACATGATACCCATAGGGACTTCGTTTAGTTTTGCCTGGATGACGTATTTTTAAGCGGGAATTGTCTCATTGCATCGTTATACTATGGGTATATTCACATGATAACCATGTAGAAGAGATGATATGATTATCAAATAAACATCATTTGGTTTGTACCAGATTACACTTGATGGTGCAATAACTTATGACGTAATTCTACCCACCACGAGCTAAATTCTACGAACTTTATTTCCCGGTCCGTGCTCTACACACTACACGCAATCGAGCGGCAAGCGATCGCTAGCGAGGTGCAAGGTCTATCGCTCATTAATTTCTTTGTTCCGTCCGTACACAGTGACAGTACGTACACACTACACACCTGCCTCCCGCAACCACTGCTGTTAACTTGTTTTTAAGTGTCTTGTGATTTCTGGATCTGGATAGATACTCAGCAGATTTTCTCGGATTTCTACTTGGATTCTATATTATTTGTTTGCTTGAATCATATTTAAAGTAAGTCTTAATATATCTAGACTAGATGGTTAAATATATTCATTCACGTAACTTGTTGAGACAATTCTGTATTTTTTTGCGTGTCGTTGTCAAATGATCTTCGACAATATCCTAGTGATAAAAGAGGGAGCGTTCAAATATCAGCTCACGCCCTCAAGGGGGGGGGTTCTGGACCTGTGTGAGGAAAGTGTGAGGTTGGGGGGTCAGGGGGGTGTGAGCCAACTATTAGGGTAAGAATAGGCAAAAATAAAATGATCAAAATTTCATTTGCGACAAAACAATCTTTGACAAAGTGTGAGCTCACACAGGGGGGGGGCTGAAGGGGGGTGTGAGGAATGTGTGAGGTAGGGGGAGGGGTCTCATCAGTCTGAAACACCCAAAAAATGTTTGAGCTGATATTTGAACGCTCCCATAGGATGCATGAGTATTGCTTCACCTTACATCTTCTGTCATACGTAAACTCGTCTGGTAGAACAATCACCGTCTTAACATTTCGAGTGATGATGGTGACGTTCAAGACCTAGAAACATTTGCAATACAGTAAAAACGAAAGAAACAACAACCGTGAAATGCAATGCGCTACGGAAACATCCAAGCAGAAAATGTAAACATAAATAGGGGAAAAACGCGATGTGGCACGAAAAAACAAAAACAAAAATGTTGATGAATATGATCATGAAATAACAATAATAAAGTACGAAAACACCCATAAAACATAGTGTTAAAAATAAATAGAAAAGATGAACGTAATTTCGAACGGACGCACACAAAGTTTAGCCAAGAACATTAATCTGAGTATGTTATTATTAATTACATTTCTTAGTTGATTTCCTTGCCACCTCCCTAGTTTATGTCATTGTAAATAATTGTAATTGTAATTGGAAAGTAATTGTTATACGTTAAAAAGAAGGATATTCTATATGCGTATTTAACTGATATAGGTTGGTAAAGTTAGGTTTAAATTCCGATTTCAAATGTAAATAATATACTTTTAATTAAGAATTGAAACATTCTTTTCAAAAACGTTAAAATCAAACAGCTTCAGCTTTTTGGTTCATTTAAAAAACTAGTTTAAGAAAACAAAATCGAATCTCAAATCGAAAAGAAAACTTTTAATCGTCTAATATTTTGAAAGTTCGCCAGTAAAACAAACAATTTAAATATCTCTACACGACAATACAAACTGTTGCGTTTATCTAAAAAGATAATGATCACCAAAAATGAACAAATTAGTTGCAAAACGTGTAAATATACATCTAAAAGAAAATCATCCTAACACAATAGTTTATTATAAATCGTAACAGTGTTTGATTGTTCAAACTTCTACCGTTTATTTATATAAGACATGAAGTAAAGCATCAACATGCAAATTATTCCGCAACATAAACTGCATTTGTAACGAAAACAAGTCTGTGCCGGGTTTTACCACCAATACTACAAATTGCCCAATTGATAAATGAAGCAGCAGACCCTGCTTGTGTAAAAATGTGGCGTTGTTATTATTTATGTCAATAAATGGGTTATAATTTGACGCAAGGTTTTTTATTTATTTTTTAAAATTATAATGATAAAACATGCTTAAACTCTACACTACTTTAAAATGAATAATGGTTTCATGATCCATTACAAATTATTATGCATGCCAGTGAGTCCTTTTAAGAGTTATTTTAATCATCAATTTTTTTTTATCTTGATCAAAGTAGAGCCCTTGCTACATGGGATGCAGAGTGGACATGAAAAATGGAAAATGCGTCCTGCAGACAAAGTTTTAAAAAACTTTTACGCATACAATTTCTCAAAAATGCATTCGAGAGTTTATTCAGTAAGAGCCAGCTATTACTTGTTTGTTTGACGCCGGGGAAGAGGCAAGACATATTTTGATAAACAATCTGGTCAAGGTTATATTCATATAAACATAATCATAAGTAAACTCCAATATAAACATAGAGTATTCTAAGCTGCCTGGACCATCCTTACATAATTGGCTGTGGCACAGAACCATGCACCACATGTTATATTCAAAGAAGATGGACTATGGTGCTCTTCTGTAATATGAGACTGGTGAAGGAAACGCGCGTCTTTACTGACCGTCACCTGTTTCATTTTTAAACTACGAATTTGTCTAAAATGTTATCGTTTTCCTTAAAAATTCATATTTTACGGGATCCCAGGATAACCGGGAAATCAATATTGATACTAGATTTCCTGAGAATTGAGATTTCGGGATAGATAGAACAATTAATATACACACGTCATAACATGTTGAATTAACATACAATTTTCTATGAATTAGTTTTATATTATTTATTTTGATTATACATTCTTTCCCAATTTAAAACAAATGAATATTATCAATCATTTGATATTTTGTCATTGTTTTGTTGTTACAATATATCATATGCCATAATAACATACGCCGAAGAAGAATCAACCGAATATGACTTGATTTAAGATAAACGTGAAACATTGTGTTTGTCTTTGCTATATTAAAAGACAGTTTCCTTGAACCAATTCTTCAAAGTTATATTTTCAAAACCCAGGACGAAATCTTATCCAATGTTTGATGAAAGCATCATGTTTTCAAGACTTCAAGTTTTTATTATCAACACTCAGGTTAATTTCACATTAACATAACGGAAACAATATTTGTTAGTCACAACATGAACAAATACTAAATCAAGCATGTCAATTAAAGTAAAAAAAGACTGCAACAAGTACTTAAAGACTTATTGAATGTAGATGTTCTGGAGTCATATTGATTTAATGGAATAATTCAATTTAATGACCCTTGGTTTGAAACGCAATGACGTTTTCCATCCATCTTTGCCGCTTCGTCACACTAAATGTCTATCTACATCACGTACTACCACCCTGAGCTTGTCTCTTGGGTGTGAAGATTGGCATTCAGCTGAACAAGCGCCCGAGATGGCAATGAAAGGTCACTGCGTAACTTATGCGTTCTTGGGGTAAATTAAATGGCCACAGGACATTTCCTCGCTTTTGAATTCTACCTCGTAATCCTTCTTACGTCCGGTGGCGTAACAGGTACTCGTATTTTGCCAGCAGGCTAATCTCGCCCGTTGCTTTTGCCAATAGTCGATATTTCTTTCGATACTAATTCGTGTCGATAGCTTGGGAAATCGTGGTCGATGATAGGAAATAACACGGGTCTTAGCGGTCATACCACAGACCGTATATCGCTCTCTGGTCATACTTGACGGCAGAACGACTTTGTACTTAACAGTCATTAGCTCTATTTGGCGCTTTGTTGATCGCATCTTGTGGAGTTTTAAATAAATGGATCGAGACAGTTTTTTTCCCGACCGAATGTTATCGTCCTCATAACATTTCATATTCATGGTGTGAACTCAATGATTATTACGATGGGCAAGCAGGCATTACATGAATACATATTTCAATATGAACATATATTCAATTCAGTTTCAATTTAAAGATAAATTAAAGACTCATGGCCAATTCAATAAACGGCAAATAACCTTAAAAAACAATTAAAACATGAAAAACATTAAAGGCCATTCGCCCTCTTAGACACAATCGCCAGAAGAAGTTTACATTGAACATTCATGAATTAATTTAAGAAACATTAAAA
>JAUUEB010033096.1:0-16581 GCA_032362205.1 Clione limacina
TCGTGCTAGGAAGTGTACAATGTAATGTCCCTTTGTGTCCGATGATCGGGGTTGTACTCTCTACGAGTACTCATTTTTTCTAGTTCTTGATGTGGTTGACAAGATACTGCAATGCCATTTTGGATTTTGTAGAACCTAAGAAAAGTCTCTGACATTGAAAAAAAGGTTGAATATCTTTTTTTTAACAAAAAATGTGAATTAAGGAAACAATCGTGTCTATAAAAATTTAAAAAGGCCACCAAAAGCTAACTGACGTAATGTTTTCATCGTATTACACGCTATATTTGAATTGGATACTGTACATAAAATTATATGTTTCAATTTTCGACAACGCGAGCTGGATTTCTAAGTAGATTTTTCTTTTTCTTTCAACCTGAAACGAATAAACAAAAAATTTTGTTTTGAAAAACTGCACGATTAACGTATTACGCTTTCAAACATGCTCACAGCATGAGAAAATCATTGGAGGGGGAAGTGAGAGGCATTGTTTAGACAGCGTCACGATTGAGGTCCAAAAGTGGTAGGAGAAATGTTTGAAAACTACCAATGTGGGAATGAGAGCTATAACTCAAGAATGATATAGTCCGTTCCACCAAAAAAAGATGACGAAATTTCCTTATAACTTTTTTCTTTCTTGGAATAAATCGATGTGGCTTTGAAACTAAGCTTAAATCAATTTGTCTTAACAGGAATATTTTTTTCAGGACCGTAGGACAATTTTAAAGGGCACTTTCCCCGGAAAAGAAGGGAATTTTTACCGCTTCACAGCTGTACCGGACGAACAATATTTTTACAGTAGTTACCACTTTGTTTACAACCCATGGATGTTATAGTATTAATGACCCACTTAAACGTAGTAGTAAAGTTGTAAATAAACAAAGCCAAAACAGGTCATCAGTGACCATAGGCAACATGTTTTCTCATATTATACCTCCCCATTTTCGTATTTCTTTTAGTCTTCTAAATTACCTATACCCCTATCCTCCCCCTTTCTCTTTCTCTATTATTTTCACTCTCTCTCTCTCTCTCTCTCTCTCTCTCTCTCTCTCTCACACACACTCTCTCTCTCTCTCTCTCTCTCTCTCTCTCTCTCTCTCTCTCTCTCTCTCTCTCTCTCTCTCTCTCTCTCTCTCTCTTCTTTCTCTCTCTTTCTCCCTCTCTCTCTCTATTTCTATTCTCACCCAATATCTATTTATTTCTATCTAATTCGAAAAAAAAAGGAAGTAGCGAAAAAGATAGAGGAGTGGGTCACGAGTAACAGACAGACAGAAGAGAAAAGAGAGATAAAATAGATGTTTATATCTGAATTCGCGATATAAATAAATTATTGGCGTCTTGTACATTGAATACTACTCACAACATCACTTTTTTTTAATTTCTCCATGGACAAGGTCTATACAATTCGTATTGTAAAAACACAACTTTTTTAACTTTTCTTTATTTCTAAACTCTAGAGTGGCGTGAGAACCGATTTGTTGTTGTTGCTCAAACATACTGTAAAACATCTTAATGTATGACGACAATTAATTACAAAGACAAAGAAGAAAGTACCTTTCATAATCAACAGATCGATACAAATTTTGGTGGGTAGTTAAGACAAATTACGTTATCATGGCTCTCCAAATTCTAGTAAAATCGGCTAAGAAACAACGAAAATATTAGCAAATCCCCTCGTTTTTTTTATGTGGAACAGACTATAACACTCTTTTCCGGACACTCGGTAGATACTTACCTTCTCAAGAAAGGCATTTTAGAAAAATGCTTCCTAATCATATCATGCTTTATGTGTAATCTCAGATGTATTAACCATTTAAACATGTACAATAAAAACGCGTTAACCATTTTAAAGAAAATTTCCAACTCTCAAACAGTCGGATGTTGATCCCCCCACCTCCCACACCAGTGTCAGTTCTCTCAGCATTGCCACGCATTCAGGAAGCCATCCCATCCACCCCAGCTCCTTCTGTCCATCCACAACAACAGGCAGATGAAGTTGTGCTTGATTTTCTCACTCGTATCAGGCACAGTATGGATAAGAGTGAGTTCTTTGGTTTTAACTTTTCTTAGGGTATATGCATTACCGTACAGTCATTACCTTTTTAGACTAGTTGGGATTTGCAAATATTAATCCCTCGCAAATCAAAAAGTGCTTGATAAAAAAAAGTTTTATAGTAACCCTCTTTTCTATGAATCTTTAATGGTCAAACTGCTTGGTTTATCCATCAGCTTTATTATAAGACACTTTATTTGTAATCATTTCTTTGTTCAATCTTTAAGTACAATCAAACTTGTCAAATTTATATCTTAAAATTGTTTTAATGAACATTGCATTTTTTTTTTAGATACAACTATTCACATCGTCTGTACAAATAGGGAAGAACTTGAACATTTCTTTTCCTAGTTTTGTATAATTAACTATTTTAATTTAAGATAAAATCAATTTACCTCTATGACCCTTTGTTGCGAAACGAAGTAAGTTTTGCGCCAATAACGGTTGCTTCTTCAGACGTTAATGATTGTCTACACACTCATGAGATGAACTCAAGATGTCAGATGAGTGTGTAGACTGGCGCTGGAAGATGTTGATGGCTGCAAGCTGTAGTATGACCATTTGGATCTCTATTCCCTGGTCTCTATTTTTTATTGTTCTTCTTATTTTTAATTTTGTTTATATTGTTTTGAATGTCAAACAAGATTTGTTCTTTTTTTTTTATTCTTTTTCATCCAAACCCCAGTTGCTAGTGGAGAAGGTGAAGAGGCAGATCATTTGGACAGTGAGACCAGGAGATATATTCACAATAATGTTGAGGATTTGAAGAGAGCACAGGTTAGACTTAAGCATGTTTACAAAACAAAAGTTGAGAAATTTTGCTTATGTTTATCCTATATAAAATTTGATTTAGCCACCCTGATCCGACAGTCTGTTTCTAGGACTTCTTCCCGTCTTCAGTGATCTGGTGTGAATGAAGTGTAGCTTCTACTTCCTCTTTTAAGTTTTTCCCGCAATGCACTCTTGGCAACTTCTTCTCAAATAATCAAGTTTATCCTATATAATAAAAAAACCCACAAACAATGTTTAGGCTAGCCTTAGTTGCTGCCGCTTACAATTATTTCACTATTTACCCATGATTACCTTGTTTTTACTTTTTTTATATTCTTAGTCTGAATGTTTTTCTTGAACATTTTGGGTATGGGGATTTCTTTGTTTTTAGTAAAACCACTCAGATGAAGTGAGCTTTGTCAAGAGATAGTAAGTGTAGAAGTATTTGTGACTGAAAATATTTTTATCCTTTTCCTGTCCTAATGGAAGCTGCTATAGCTTTAGGAAGTACTCTGTTAGTAAGAGTACTAGTGTAATAGTTTAGCTATACATTCTTTCATTTTGTTAGTTTGCTCCCTTTTTTCTACTTTTTCCGATCAATCATCAAGAGATTTGTATCACAACTTTCAAACAGGACCTCTATTTAAATATCATTCTCTGATGAGATAAAGTGCTAGATATGCCTATCAAGGGGTTCTCATTCAAATGATATGTGTTATTTCACACATCAGTCAAATATGTATCCCAATAAGGACTTATGTATCCCAATAAGGACTTATGTATCCCAATAAGGATTATTTAAGGAAAAAATTGTCTGCCAATGATGGGATTCAAACCTTAAGCCCTTCGATCCTCAATACAGTGTTTAAATACTCAACCATTGCAGCCATGTAATCAATATTTGACTTTTAACAGTAGTTAGAATGTACAGGGTGACTTAAAATTCTTGCACCTCCTTACGATCAGCGTGGTCTAGTGGCAACAGTCCTGCTAACTAAGCGGAAGGTCGCAGGTTTGATCCTCACATTGGGCTCTGCTCTTTGTGGCGACCAGAAAACAAATTTCCTCTCAGTGATGTATAAAGTGGTTTATTATTATTATTATTATTATTATTATTATTATTTATGTTTATTTATTATAACATCTCCCTAGCTCAATTGATGTCAGTGAACATCGGACAATAGAGTTGATCAAAATAGTGGCTGGCTAAACTGGTCAATTAAAGGCTTTAAGGCATATCATGTATTGTTGATTATCAACCACATGAATTTTGTACCAAGAGAACTTCAATATAAGACATACATTTTTCTGTACTGTAGGTTATGTTTTGTAGTTTGAGGTCCATCTCTTCAGGGACATTGATCTGTGTCTCCCATTTTGAAAGTTTTTTATATTTACTTATACCATTAGCTTGTAATTTGACAAAATAATTATGGTCATATATAATCAATCAAAATACTTAACCTACTTCTTTATTTCAAACTCACAAAACAGCTGGATGGCGGTGCATTGAAAAAAGTGTAACAAGGTGATGAATAAAATGAGTCTTTGTTTTGTTTCAGATGGAAGTGTTTGGCCACAGGCTCAAGCCTGGAGAGTTTGAACGCATGGATGGAATTCAGCAGAAGAAAATGGGAGATCAGATGATGGCACTTATACAGAAGTGGAGAGAAGACAGACGAGCCAGGGAGAACAGAAAATAGTTAACAATATTTTTCATAGAAACTCAGTCAATAAGTATTTATTTTATGCCATACCAGGTCTCTCAATGTTATGTGTGAAATGCAACAAGCACGCTTACAATATTAAGGGAAAACAACTTTAACTTTTTTGCAACAAAACAGACATAAACATAGACAAGTTTAAATATCATATCAACATAGATTTCTATGTGTGAAACGTACCCTGTCGACTCAGCAGAGAAATTAGGAGATTACATGTGTAGGTTCAAGCAAAAGTAAATGAAGTGTGGAAAGCAAACTACCATACAATGCTGTATGCCTAGTTGAGATCAGGTCTCTAACTCCCGATTCCTTATGCATGAAGATGAGCACAGGACACAACTTTACTTTACGTTATCAAATTAATTACCCAAATCACATTGTAATACACAGATTGATAATTTATGATATACTGTTTACCACCCACCTGCAAAAAGGTCACTGTGTGAACAATATCAATTGTTTAACATTAATTCTTCATGTCACATTTTCTGACAAGTGGTAAGAGATGTCAAAGTGTGGAGTTGATGCATTATTTGCTGCTGAATTTGTGTGTGAAATAACCAAATTTGTTACCCCAAAAATGTATAGTTAAACTAAATCTGCAGGGAACACATGTGATATATCCTTCTTTTCTATCAGAGGAGGGAGTGTGTGATATGAATGTACAAAAACTTTTATGATCAGATTATATTTTGAGATAAATATTAATTGACAAGCATATGCCACTTTGCACTTTGTTTTTAGTTATTATATGATGCATGGCAAAATAATCTGGCAGTGACAAGTGTTATTGAAAATCTGATGGGACACGTCTTTGACAAGGATTGATAGTGTGAGCTTTAGGGAATGCGAGGGTCAACAGTTTTGAAAGGGCTTTTACGTTACAAGTCTTTATGCTGAGATCAAATGTGGACTGGGAACACTTGAGAATCTATGGTAATGAGTTCACTTGTAACTTAAAATTTCCCAAACATTTGTTTTCTTTAAAACTCTAATCTATGTCTGACCTCTATGTGAGAAAACATTTCTCTTAATGCATTTGGGAAGTGTGGTGGCCTTAATTGATAATTTAAACAAGACCAACCATCTATCATGTGGTCGGTATATTGTATGATATGTTGTTATATGCATTCATTCTCACTTTTTGTGCATTATTATTATTATCTAGCCTTTTATCTTTTTATCCAGGTGAAAATAAATAACGGTATTATGTGATTTTGATGCAGCTTCCTTTTTAGCTTTTTAACATTAAATATTTCTTGAAATATTTCTATATGATAAGTGGACACACTCTTTTTCAAATCTACTTGTAACAAATCTTTCTGTGATATTTTGCTGTATACATTCCTAAAATGTTATTCTACAATCATTTTTGATCTTATATATAAGCTTTAATGAGGAATCAGTGCTTTAATTTCCTTTTGTTTTAAATTAATAAAGTATATGTTATGATTATACTATTATGATGCATTTGTTAAGTACAAGGGTTAAATTATGGGATGCTAGTTTGTGTATGTGATTTTTAATACCTGTGCGTGTTCAGGTATATCTATGGGGCTTTTAAAATTAAATTATTATGACTATTTTAGACTGTTAAATTTTATCCTTTAACGAGTTAGTCTAACAAGTTAATTGAGATTGATTAAGTACAGGGTATCCTAAAACAATCCCACTTTGATTAACTCCAAATAAATTAATAGAGCTTTTAGAAAATTGAAGTAAAAGAATTAGCTGATAAGGAAATGGACAAAATTAATTGTAATTGTTGGAAAAATAAAGCACAGCAAAACCATTTGAAAAACTAGTGAAATCTTGAACACCCAAAAAGACGCAATTTTCCAAGGAAAACAAGGAGAATCAAGCAGGACAATGTGCCGACTCTGCAATTGCTGTTGAAATGCATGATCTATTGATAACAAGTGATTTTAAAAATTCCATTGCTTGTGTATGAGTTCATCAGTATTTTCCAAAATGCTCTTTTTTTTAAAACAAAGACCCCAATAGTTATATATGTGTGTGTTCTTTGTGTAAGGGATATTATGCATGTTTCTTAGTGCAAGCAGTGTGTGTGTGATAGAGTGTTTGATAGTCTGTATAAGTATAACAAAGGATGATTATCTGTGATAGAACATTGATATGTTTCATTCATCATTATTTATTTATTTAATTGGAATATATTTATTATTTGCACAGATTTTTTGTAAAATTATACATACACGCAAGATATGAAGTAATACATTATCAACTGATATTTTTTTTAATGTTATATGTACACAAATTTAATAAAGGTCCATTTTGATCACAATAAGTTGACTTTGATTATGAGTAAAGTTAAAACATTTACCATCAAGTTTATAGTGAAAGTCCTCAGGAGCTTCCATCAACCATCCGATCAACTTCATCAGTTTGTACTGTTGTAACATGACCGGATGATGACGATTTGTCACGTGACAAAACAGCTTGGTAGATGTGGGGCAGGCTGTGTCGTTCCCTCCCTCGGTTGAGGTTGTGCCCTTCATGTTGAATGTATATCGCCTCAGCGATACCTCTCCTGAACCAGTCGGATTTCTTGTGTAGTACAGAAACTGAGCTGTCGTCGACGTTGTGCTTGTTGTAGTCAACATGGTGACCAACAGGAGAGGAGGTACGCTGGTGTTTACTCGCTCTAGTCTTAAGTCTTCTCTCAGTTTCGCCGACATACGAGGAAGGAAGGACAGTCGTTACTTTGGATTTTATACACAACACCCTCCTGCTCTGGATTATCTTTTGGGTGCACTAATGTGCTTCTTACGGTGTTAGAAGGCCTGATGTGAACTCGTACACCAACCTTTCTAGGGGAGGGTGATACTACCCTTTGGGACTGCAGTAGAGGTGTTCCTTTGTGAGGGTGATGAAGTGGGGGTATTCCTGGTGACTCGATCCCATGCTCCCCTTGTGTACCCTGACACGCTGAGCACCTGTTTAAGGTGATACAGTTCCTTCAGTTTCAGCTGTTCATTGGAGCAAAGCGTCTGGCACCTGTGGTGTAAATTTGTGTTGTAGAGGCTGGTTGCTATCATACTGTAGGTACTGGTCAGTGTGGGTGGGTTTCCTGTACACTGTAAAGTGTAAAGGTGATTTGTCCATCATCGTTTCTCGTGGTGAGAGTGTCCAGCATTGGAATGGAATTGTTAGTTTCCTCCTCACGAGTAACTGTATAGCAAGTTGACTTTGATTTTTGATTATGTTTACTGATCATTCCGTCCACTTTTTATCACAAGGCCTCGACTAGATACCTGTGCCAAGCCGACACCCTATCCTCACATATCAGAAGGGTTTACCATCGACCCTCTAGGGGAAAGAGAAATAGGGGGCTGGGTATATTATCATTGAAAAATCATTAACAATTCAATTTTGTTTCAATGATCTTGTACCATTCTCTCCCTTTGCTCATTGAACACTAAGAATAAAGTTTTAACCTCCTTCACAAATTATTCAGTTCGAAATTAAACTTAAACCTGCCCCATAAACGTTTGCACATACAACCATTTTTCCTCCTCTTTTCTCTACTTGGTCAAGACACCAACTAGCTGTTCTTGTCTTATGTGACCGCGACCCCCATTTAAAGTGACTAAGGACCTGTGATATCAGTGTGACAACAAGATAACCGCAATTTGTTTATCTCTCAGGCAGCCTTTGGTGTCTAGAGATTGGATAAGATTGACAGGACAATGTCTACACACAGCGGTGACTTTAAAAGAATTGTGACATTATCCAGGTTTTGTTTACCAAGCATTGAGACTGATGTGTGAAAACTTTCGCTAAATAATAATGTAATTGGCAAGTGTTTGGTACACAGCTACAGGTACAGATGGGAGGGGGGAATGTATTAGCTATAAGATATAGTATAAGATATGCACTTAGATTTTGTTTATAAAACCTTTTTTATCAATTTGACCATAGCCATGATCTTTAGTTGAGGTTATATGATACTATTTTGACTGTACTGTACTTTGGTGTCAACAAATAGCTGTATCTTAATAGTATGAAATAATTGAATACACAATATTATTTTTTATATATTTTATTTTATTGATTACCACATAAGTTTATTCAATAGGAATAAACTAAATTGGATTTCTTACCAGTTTACTATAAAATTACAACCATTATAATAACACAAGACAGTAAAACAAGACCACGGACTAAGTTTATCACAAAATACATGTCTTTTAATAAACATCTCTGAGGTTATCAATTAATACTCTTACAGAACAATATCATGATGCTAATTGCAACAGATGGATCAAAAATATTTTGTGTATAATATCAACAAATCTTTGGTCATGGTATAACTGGCTTTTTTAGGTGGTTCTTGTTAGTGCAATATTTTGAAAAACAATTTCACATATTTTCATTTTTGCAAATCAAGCAAGAGAAGTTTTTTCAGCATCTGTTCACATCCAATTAAAAAATAGTTTTTGTTTCATTTTCTCTCACTCTAAAAAGTAAAAAGTCATCAATTTACTCTTACCAATCTGCTACAATTTCACAAGCGTTGTTTCAAGGGGAGGCGTGTACTTACTAGTGTAGACTTTTAAAAAGAACCACAAATGTTGGTATATATTCGGTAAAAATTAACATTTTTAATGTATGCTTTCGGAGGGGAGGGAGGGGGTCATGAGAAATATTACTCTACGTACACTTGTGAACATGTTGGACAGACCCTTAGGCATTGTGGTATTGCACATGCTAGTAAAATAATTTGACAAATGCTTTGGTATATTAAAAAACATCAACCAATGACTTGGAATAGAACTTTAAAAACATCCTTTCAATGAATACAAGTACAGAAAGCAGCCCACATTGACTCATTGATATATATATCAAATAAATATAAATGTAAACAAAAGCTAAGTAATATCAACATTTAAATAATAAACAGTTACATTGATTACAGTAAAAGAGTGAAAAAACCCTGATTGGACATTGATATAAATCATATTGACTTTAAACAATTAATACTTATGAAGAAATTTCAAGGTTTTGTGATCTACAACATAATATAAAAGGAAATGGAAATGTGGAAACATATCATTGAAGTAAAAATGTAAATATCGACAATAAAAAATCAAATTTTATAAACCTTCTTCAATAATAAAAAGGATTGTCTAGATGACTGAGACAATTGTGATGACCAGATGACTGAGTTGTTAAACGATTTCAAACAGCGCGGAGGCCCCAATTTTTATAAAATCCCCAGATTTTCCTTCTTTATCTATCAATTTTACTTTAAAAACCCCACTGAAATCAGTGGAACCACTGAAGTCTTGTAGCCCTGCATTTGAAAATAATAACTACATTCAAACTGACTTTTCTTACATGAGATGATCTAAAAATTGTGACAGATCAAAAATATTACAAATTGGTATAGGACACAATTTACTAACAATTTAACATTTTGAAAAAAAAATATATTCATAGAATGTCATAGGGGTCAGGTTCTACATTCACTTCCAGCGAATGTCAAACAATAGTATCATAAACAAATAATCAATAGTTTAAGGCAGACATAGACTTACAACATACAACTTGTTAGGCACTGCTTTTCAACAGATCATCTCACTTGAGGGAAACTTGTGAAAGAAATCAATTTAAAAGTGCAACAGAATTGTGGCATTGAGTGTAATACAGTCAACTTCCCTTGTGTTGATCTTTAAATGTCATGATATTTTTTCTGGCAGAATATGACGCTTTCTTTGATTAAATGAAAGTCAAACAAGTGTATTCACTTCAACACAAGCGTTACAGCAATTGTGTTGAAGTTAATTAACTGCCCAAAGCCATACATATCTCTATCTCAACAAATATCAAGATATTGTTTGATCTTTACTATCCCCCCGCGAACTTTGTTACTCCCAGTTATTATTTCGTAAAACAGCTAACAACTGACAGGAAGATTTAGAGCTCACAGTAAAAAGATCAGACCGCCCAATGTTTAGTCCTGTGTTGTTGGGGCAAAGGTCAAATATTAGTTAATTCAATAGACATAGGCAGCAGATGAATTGAAATGCAAGCATGTCATAGTTACATTCATGACGGTTGTGCTTTGGATGTGTTGAATTTTTTTCTATCTGCTGCCAACATCAACCTAAGGATAGTCGACGGTAGTAGGTAACTGGAATATTTTATCAATTAACTTCAATTTATCTTTTGAGCATATTCCATATGACGTAAATAACCTGAGATTATTTCTTTATTTTACTTATCTTCTTCTTCTATCTCAAGCTGTTGGCTCTTTTACACCAATAAATAAATGTTTTCTAGCATTTGATTGTCAGGATGAAATTACAATGATTCATTGTGATTTATAAAATTTATAATCATGTAAAGTAAAGTTTACAGAGAACAGTTTTTATTGGAAAAGCATGACAATAAAAAGTTCATGACTTGAGGAAGCATTACATAAGGCAGAAACTAATGTAAAAATTAGTTCATGACAACAGGAAACATGGGAAAATACTTAATCAACAAGACAAGGTATAACATTCAACCAAACAAGTAAATACATATTATAGACCATTAAGATTTTGTTCATCGATTAATATCATAATTTAAGGCAAAAATGTATACAAATAATTTAGACTTAAAATGACCAACAAATACCCTGAACCTTACTGACCTGAGTGTAAAGATATCACAGATCAAGCAAAAACCTCAACAGATTGGAATGTTGAATTTTGTAATGAACTTCAATTTCCAAATAGAAATGAGTAAAAGAACACAATTCAAACGATAACAAAATCTTTTCATCAAAAGTTTGTCTTTGGCCTTCTCCATGTTGTGTTTCTGAAAAAAAGTGCCACAGGTGGATTTTGAAAAAGTCAACACATTAATCCACAAGACTAACAAATTATGATGATATAACTGTTGTCTTAGCTTAGAGATCCTGGGCTGTATCTCGGCCATTCCTTGAATTTGTCACTTGATCTTTATCTACACTGGGATCTCTATCCTGACATTTCACTTCCACAGACAAACCTCGGTGAGCAGCCAACCTTGCTTACTGCCTGCATTTGTTTTTTAGTACAAGCTGTATTTTTAAGTTTATTTCAGCAGCCAGTCCCGCTAAGACACTAAAAGCACCTTTCTCCTGAGCTTGGCACCATAAAGAGGTTACCTGTACATGATGACTGTTAAAATTCCTAGGTTTTGATCTTACATCAAAAGGTTTCAGAAGTATAAGCTTCATGTCCAGTTATGTTAACATTTTTTTAAATGTAACAACACACGTTTCAGTAACAATATTACTGGAAAATTTATGAACATTCCAGGGGGAACATGTGGAATGTCTTGGTAAGGAACAGTTAATAGTTCTGGTAAGAATAAAAATCAGCAGAAGTTTGGTGGCTTAAGGCAACGTCTTGATAACATACTTACTACTTAATATATAAAAACGTAAAGAGAAAAGATAGTAAGTTGCAATGGAAAAAGTTTTTAGGACCTTTATCCAAATACTCACAAATTATTTCAATTATTTTGACTCTTATTCATTCTGAATAAAAAAAAAATATGTTGCTACTTTATCTTTGTTGTTCACTTTGGATCATGTTCAAAAATAATATTCCAGCCTCTTGTACCAATGTAGCTGTAGCCAAAAGTCTCCAGATATCTCACTGTGTCTGAAAGTGGCTCCTGCTGGTGAAGGCGCTCAAAGATAATATATCCTGGCTTAAAGCCAAGTTCCATCCACCAATGTACAATCTGTGGAAATTAGGATTAGAATATTTGATAAAAATTACTTGGGTGTGGCTATTATGAGTACATAATTACAAAGTGGATGAAAGCATGGCTCTGATAAAAAGAGGACTACTACTAGAGAAAAAAGAAAGGTGGCCACTATCTGATTTGAGAATGTACTCTTATATATTTATATTTAGACTGCTAGAGTAAGTAGCTAGGTAGACTTGCAAAAGGCCTCAATCAGAATTGAAACATAAATGATTAGGATATACTGATGGTACATTCCTGAAACACTATGGATATCAAAATACCATGTCCAAAATGAGACAACATACATTTTGACTCTACAACATGTTAACTATTCCTAGATAATAGCCATCAATTTAAAGCTGCTAGCAAGCTCAGAGACGACCACATAAAAAGTTAAAACACCTTGCTTTATGTCCCCTTACTCCTCCTGAAACAAACAAATAGTCTACAAGCTTCTTGATCCAAATGCGGTCCAATTCTTATCATGATTATATAAGGGTGTATGGGGTAACAAGCATGTTATGAACTGCTCTGATATTTCAGAACTTACTGGACGTCAAGATCAGATTATTCAGGATGATTAAAAAAAGGTAACAGTAAATAAATGTGGAGACAATCAACCTTAACACAGCCTTCATAATCAAATCTAGTTTTTGTTAACTGGCGACAGCACAATGTTTAGTAAGAGCGTTCTTAAGACAGCACCAGCTCAAAAAGGAAAAATACTTTAAGTATTTTGGTTTAAATTTATCATTGCTATGCTGATGGATGATGTAGAAGTTTTTAAAGAGATCAATATGTAGTTACTTTATTAATATATTTATCACACAGTGTCCACATATGATAACTGTTTACCTGCTACTTATTGTCTTTTTCTTCTTTATGATAATGAGTTTCAAATCTTTAATAATTGATCAATTTGATTCATACTGGGCTTCACGCCTAGGTAAAGTTAGGATTGTCATAAAATAAGCATCATGTTTATTTAAGAATGCTTGAAACAGGATCAATTTTTCCTTCTATCAAATTCTGTTCATGTTATAGTATTCCGAGTGAGAGTTTTGTAGAATGTTATTCCCATTAATTGAATATTTGCTGCATTATTAAATGCTAGAGTAATTTTATTTCTGATCTAAGAAATTAGGGTAAATAATCATAAAAGGTTAATGCCTAGTTATATACCTCAGCTCCCATTCCTTCAGCATCCAATGACAAAATCCCAAAGTTCTTGGGTATGGAATATCGCTTGGCTAAGGTCTTAACAGATATACTTGGCACACTCATGACTAAGTCTTCCTTTTTGGTCTCCTTGCTTCGTGACACAACATGGCTCTCCATTCCGGTTGATTCTCGTGTGAATGCAAATTTTATATGACCATCATGGTTGGCTATGGCACTCTGTTCAAAATTTACTTGCTGGCTACCTTCACTGTACTTGTCAATGTACCTGTGGAATAGAATGTTGAAAAGATTGAGATTTCTTTCAATATCTAAGTTTCAGAAAAATTAAAATGGTATGATCATTTAATTATACAACATGATATCAAAATCTAGAGATTGTAAGTTGAGAGACTGGAATTGATTCTCCCTGCCCAGTCCAGACACCATAAGTGCAAGGTTTTCAAAATTGGCATGAAAGAAAAACAACTTCTGTTAAACCGTCTGGGCATTAAAAGCACCCAACATTCTAGTAACATTTATCAAGTTAATTTGGGCAGTAATCCAAAGAAGAAGATCTCCCTGTCTCGCATTAAGATATATCTACCTTAATTTTATCCTTTGTCTCAGATGCTAAATCTGTGTTACAGGCTTTAGAAAGTAGGAAAATAGACAACCCAACTACCAGAAAACTAATAAAAAACAATAGATTGTTTTATTGCTGATCATGCCATCAATCTCACAATTCAATGGATTCCATGACATGCAAACATACCTGGCAATGAAAGAGCAGACAAACTTGCTAAACAGGGAGCAACACGCCCACAAACATACTATCAAACATCCAAAGAAACAGCAAAACAAAAATTAGTTCTCACAAGAAAGAGGAGTGGATGAGGAGCTTAGAAAACAGGAAGAGCCATCTTCAATTATATGAATACTCCAAAGGCTAAAGACAGCATCAACTCTCTGAAAAGATGTGAACAAGTCACAATCTTTTGATCTTAACACATACCACTAAATCTTCACAGAATCAGGGTCAAGGCGGATGCAAAGTGCCCTCTCTTCCCCTGCCCTGATGAGACAGTGGCCCACCATATCTTTGAGTGTGTAGCCCTGGATGACCTTAGAAAACTCTATCTTCCACACAATCCAGATATTGCAAACACTTTATACTTGCATACCACACAATTTAGGGATACACACACCTTTTCTGTTATGTCATCAGGTTGAAAGGCGAGAGCCCAAGTACTGATTGTTCAATAATGTAATGTAATCCTACGACCAGAAGCAATACCTGTTCTTTGTTCAAGTAACACACATCTAAGACAAAGCGTAAAGGTCACATTAAAATATCTTAATTTTCATTTAATAATCTTTAATGGTATTTACAGGACAATTTCATAACAAATAAATAACAACTTACTCTCGGAGGTTTTTTTTAGCTGCCTTAATTTCTGTAGGCTGGGGATCCACCAAGACTGCATCCCAGCCCCATTGAATGAAGTTGAAGGAATTACTAGACAAGAAGCCATCATTTGCTCCAATGTCTACAACCAAGAAAGCATATGGAAAGGTCTCTCTTGATAGGATTCTCTGATAGATGTATGTTGCTTCCCTTGAATGTGACACATCTAAACCAAAAAAACTGATATCGGGTAAACGACTTTTATCTTTTGGTAAAATGTCATCTCCTGGCTTCCTTTGATGGATGATGTACATCCTCTCAATTGTTTCCTGAAGCAGTGATGTAAACACTCCGTCAGTTTTTGCATTGAACAGTAATGAGTTGATCTTTTTGTTTGCCAGAAGCTTGCTGAATGGGCTGCCAGAAGTTTCAGTAAGGCTTGCTAGCTCAGAGCTTACTTGAGAGTAAATATAAAGAATGATGCAGTTAAATAGAAGAACTTCAATGAAAAGAACAACCCCAAGCAATAAGAACATCCAACGCAAGCAGAAGCTTCCAGAAGCAAAGGATTTTAAGTACTTCATGCTTTTTAGTCTCACCTGAAAAAGAAAAAAAAAGAAAATCAGTGTTACTTGTTCAAAAAGAGTCAACCTAGAAAAGAAATGCCAAACACCCCTTAAAAAAAAAATCAATTGGGTAATTTTATTGGTGGTGTCTAATGCATATTATCAAGCAAATGCTTATTGTGGAGTTTGTTCTCTTTGAGAACATAAAATATATTTATTAAGCAATTTTCTTAGCCTGTTCCAGTTTATACACCAGAAGGTACACAAGAGCAAATAAAATGAATATACACTATATTTAATATTTCAACTCTTTAATGACTGGAATACTGGTTGTCGATTCCGACACTTAAATATAAGAGTAAAGCTAAATCAATATTATTTTTGTATCTGCATGCTGTAAAACAGCAACAAATCATCAAGTTATCCTTACAAACTGACTTGCAGAAAGTAATGATTATAAAAAAATGTATAGTTAAGATGCTTCTTCTTTTATATGTTTTTAACAACTAATTACGGCCATGCATGCAAAGTCACAATGAATGATAAAGAAAGAAGAGACACAAGAAAGGCCAGAAGGCTTATAAAGTCTCCAACATCAAGTAATATTTATTAAGTTTAAATTTGTTTTTGAAAAGAACAAATTGAAGCAGATTAGTATTTCTTATTTCTTTCGTGGACTATGGCGGATCTTTAAAAAATCAATCCAAAAATCTTAAACTTTTTGGGGGTTGATAAGCACTTTCTTTGGATAAACATTTTACTAAGATGGTTGTGTCATTTTATAGAGTTTTGCTTCTTTCTTAAAAAGAGTTGCTTGATCATTCAAGACACAAATCGCAACAACCCAGTTGTAAATCTCTGTGTGTGCCACCTGTATATGTACATAAACAGTTTTTAATACTACATAGAAGTTTTTCGCCTTTGTTGATAGTATACCAAAGTCTTGGGACAATGTAGCTCATACATCCGAAGAGGACTATGCTACCGTACCAATCCAGATCCAGAGGAAGGTCGAACACTTACTGTAGTTGAACTCATTCGGGCCCGATTTCTCTTTTAAAAATTTAAGTTTATTTTACTGGATTGTAGAGACAAAAAGTAGGCCTACTGGCCTTTTGAGGTCTCATCTCATTTATACTTTGTATGTGACAT
>JAUUEB010033207.1:0-16580 GCA_032362205.1 Clione limacina
GTGCATTATATACTATCTTGAGTAAAAAAAATTCAAATATAAGATATAAATGACAACCCTTTTATTTACATTGTTCGTGAAATGTCTTCAAATGTCTATGAGAATCATCAAGTATAATTATTTTCCTTAACTTCTGGTCTTATTCAATGTGTTTCTGTGCCATTCAACAATACGACCTCATGTTCTAATCCATGAACTAACATCTCAAGTTATTCCCAAATATCAAAACCGCTCCTCTGATCGGTGATCGGACAACCAAGTCCATGCCAAAAATGTGTCATTTCAGAAATGCACTCTAGGAAATAAAGTGCATTTTAATGACCTCATGAATTTTCCATGACGGCTTTGTTTGACCGACGACGGAGATCTGAGATGACCATGTGACCCTACCTGGAGTGGTCTGCGAACTGCAAACATGTCAATCTTTACTTGATTGTTGACATGTGGTGTATGATGATCGCTGGATCAGTTATTTTGGGCGATAACATCGACGACATTGTCAAAACATGGCAATTTTATGTTTTCTGTTCAAAGATAAAGAAAGTTCAGTTATAGGGCGCGACATTACTGACAAACATGCACGGCGTGTAACTCGAAATAGAACAAACACATTTTGCTACTGCAAAAATGAATAAAAGACGAAATATTACTAATACTCTACTGTCCTTTTACATTCAGACTTTGCACAGTTGTTGTTTGTGTTTATCACGAGCTATAACTCATTTTTGTATTCAAATTATGTGGTACACCAGAAGCCCAGATTTACAGAACCCGATCGACCCGAACTCAACGCATTGAGAAAAGCCCAAATTCCAAAATTAGAGTGCCTTGGAATGCATCTTATCGTCCATGAAGCATGAAGTTGTTTTGTGAGAATCATCAAATCATGCAGCGAACCATTGAGATTTGGGGGGAAATAAGACGGAAATGATCGTGAACAGAGCTTTTACATTCTAAACATTGACGCCTACTCGGCGTGTTTCTACGTAGTTTAAAGATTTGATAACAATCGGTAAATAATTATTTAAACATTTAAATACACTGGCCTCATTTTTCAAGTATTATGTCTTTGGGTACGCCCATCATCGCTCCATTGCCTTAAAAACGTTTCTGCAACATTTAAGATAAAAGATGTGTGTATAGATTATCGTTACAGGCGATGTAGTACTAATAAGAACTTTAGTCAGCGTGCTTTGATATCAACAAGACTTTATTTTGTATTTTAACCTCCTCTGTTTTCACGTCAGTTTCACAATCAGATATTTAAGGTACCATGTCTAGGTACCCATTAATTAAACCATGCCTCACCACTTTCTATCTAGCTTGGTTTACTTATGGTAAATGAAGTGCAACCTCTAATTTAAAAACGACAAATGTAAGAATGAGCCTATGTTGAAAGGGATGTCAATATAATATGATGACGTGTACGTTTGATTCGCTGTTAGTCATAGCACCGCTATATCCATAAACCACCCAACCATTAGCGTCTCTTTTGAATGGATATTTTTGAATATATATTAAACATGAATATTTAGTTCAAGATGAGTTGAGCTGAGATGTATAATTTGCGCAAGATAAATGGATGTAGACATGCTGCGAATAACACATTTTATGTAACGGCAATTAAATATTGTTCCTACATCTCTCTTCATCAGCCATCCATTAATCTTTTCTTTTGTAAACTCTTAATGTATTTGAATTTGTTCTGCATGCATAAACGACGTTGCATAATGATACAAGAAGAGAGAACGCCACCATGGAACGGTTTTCTGTGATGATCTGAATCAGAGAACGTTCCGTCATTTCAGTTCAAAAGGATGTAAGTTTGGGAAATAGGGGTGCATTGTCACGAACGCTCGCTTTTTGAAAGTTATGCTGATTTTGTATGTTTGCATTCACATGACTTATCGTAAGGAGTATCAATTCGTGTATCATTTGCATACCAGACAAGGTTAGATATTAAGAAGCTGTCTTCTGTTGTTGCTGGTTAACTTTGCATACTTTGCGCTTTTACTCATGCGAACTAGAAAAAAGTTGCTGTGGTAAATTCGCCTGCAAAGCGTCAATTTTAACTCGTGTTTCTTTTAGTTGAAATTCCAGTATCACGTAGGAAAACACCATTCAGCACACGACGTACTATCATTGCTCTACAGCTTGTAGAGTAAACAAAGACATACTAAACTGTAGATAAGTTTGCTAGTAGTTTAGCAGTCGTTGTTGGGTTGTCGTGTGGTAGGTAACACCGAGACACGTGGCACACAGACCACCTACACATTATATTATATATGTTATACATTCGTCACATTGAATTGTATTATGTTCCCACGAGAATTGTGGAATAAGTAAAATATTCATGAACGTATTCCGACTTGTTTTTTATAGAAGTTTGACACTACCTGACAAATTTGCAGGACACACATGTCCAAAATACCAATACACGATGAGAACTAAGAACCGTTACTTTCAGTTGAAGCCCAACACTCATAATTATTGATTCCTTCAAAATAAAGAATATTTCAACAGAAAAGCAATAGAAATGTGAATACATAAATACAAACGTTTGTTCGATGGTTCAATTTAGGCTTTTTATATATGTTTATAATTATACTACACACACAAATGCGTCTGTAAATTATGATATTGGTCTTATACATCAAATTAAACTCAAGGTTAGAAAAAATTAACAGGATAAAGGAAGGGAAGTTTTTACCTAGTCTCATATATATTAATCACTTAAGCCAACCAGGTGCACCCTGTTTACCTAAGATTAGGAAGAATCCATCAATTACACCGGAAAGGCACATCAGAGAAAACAAAGATAATGTATTATGTTGAAAAGCAACCCACTCCCTGCATGATAAGACGTAACGTATTAACTACCTGTGTGCCGCCTATGACAGACTACAGGCACACGACCCTCAAGTGTCAACTCCGCATGGAATAACATCTTTTGTTCACCCTTCACTCTCATTCTACAACACAGGGTTTCAATTAGAATTCCTCCAAGCCAGTGTCAAATTGAATTATGCACATTTGGTTAGGCATCGGTTGTAAAAATGCTATTGTTGACGTTTCATTTCCGTTTTAAAGATGTCAAAACAGGAAAAGTATAAAGGCAACATATTCAGAAATCGTGCACGGTATAAAAGAAACATTAAACAAAACATCAAGGTGAAGTGATACTGACTGCTTTATAAGTGTAATATTAGAAGTACGCAACTATATCCTAAATGAGATCACAGTCCTCTGACCTTTTCTAAGAGTAATGGTGGTTGTTAAAATCTTTTATCCGTTTTTAAAGAATAATATTTACAATCAATTCAACATCCGGTTATTTACATACTATAGAACAAATAAAAACACAATTGGCGCAACGAGGTATTTTAAAGAAACGGATGAATATTTGAGTTCAATTAAGTAAATTCGCATTCCGCTTTCTCCTTTCGTTTCACGATCGTGGTTATTTACATTGCCCTAAAAGAACACTCATATGTTTCACCGATAAACCCCTTAACCTAAATTCCGCAATAATTTGGATTATGTCAAACATACAAAAGATGGAAAATGGTATCAGCTTGCAGGAAATCCTTAACCAAATAATACGTCAGCTTTCCATAACAACGCCATTGAGGAGTAGAAATAGGACTGAAATCTACATTTATGTATAATTATATAGTTGTTTCAAGTACCTCCCCAGCAGGGGAGCTTACTGGGGAACGTACTGTGTCTGCCAGTGGTGACAAGCTTCAAGAGGAAGTGTGTCAACCATCTTGCTCCAAATCTTTGAACAAACTTAGTACTTATTTGAGTACGTTCGTAAGATTTGTTGATTGTATCAGTCTTTTCCTGTACATGCTATCTTATCTTTAAAGATATATATGTATGCCGTCGTTTTAACGTGTGGTTTGCGCCATCTAACTTACACTTTCGACTAACTTTTCAGACGCCCCCCATACTAAACCATTTAACTGTTGTACGTTTCGAGAGTCAGATATCATTTCGCAGAATTACGGCAGTTATTTTTTGCAGCTGCGATTTTCATTTAAGCACTTGAACACGCAGTGCAGAGTGATGAATGGTACTCCACCCTACCATCGTCATCTTTCTTAAATTACAATGTACTAAAGAACTATTCACCCTTTGAAGTTTTGGTGCACTTAATCTAGAATGTTTGTGTCTTGTTATATTTCACTCTCTCTCTCTCCCCCCCCCTCCATCTCTCATCTATAGAACGCTATGGTACTCCATCATCCATCCTGTCCATTATATTAGCACTTGAATACAGCTTTACCGAATTGTTATTATTTAACAAATATTTCAATAGATGAAAGAAACAAACAAAAAATCAAAGTTACCAACTGGCGAATGATAATTATACACTGCGTTAATCTAGGGGTGACAAGTTCATTACTAAATTAGTTTTTAATTAATAATCAAAGAAAGCCACCGTGCAATTTATTGTTTGTTTTGTTTATGTTTCCGAGTTTCTCAATTTCCATTGGACATTTTTTCAATAAGTGTGATACGGAGGGGGGTGGGGTCTTAACAACTAACCTTGTACGTGTTCGTTTATTATTCATTAGAATACGTAAATTCATTCCACTGGATGATTTGCTGTGGTCTTAACTAGTACACATAATATGATTATAATTCCTTTGATATAACGTATTTTTACTCAACAAAATATTTACAATTATCTATTTTGTCTTCACCAGCTCACCCCAAGAGTCACAAGCCATCTACAGTATGAATCTCATCTGTAACACAGGAACCATCACGTGGTTTGGAGCTTCCGGGGCAGTGCGACTAGAGTTAAACCCCTTTGTTCGAGGAGACTTTAGGACTTGTTTTGTTGTAGAATCTGAAAATATTAATGTAAAAATTTCACAAGAAAATCCTCATTTGATAAAATCAAAAAACTATCGTTTAAAAGTGGAGGAAGAAAGGACGTTGAAGATGGATCATCTTGTTACTTCAAATTCTAAAAGTAGTGAGTTTTGTGTGACATCTAAGGGAAATTCGCCTTTACTTCTATATATTGAATCTGTGAGGACACCCGAAGTGCTTGGAGTACCTAAAGTTGTGTTTCATTATGACGTGGAAAAGGTTGATCCTAAAGTCATAGCTGATCCAATGGAAGGTAAGAGCGATTATTATGTCTTTCATTGTTAATATTCTCTTTCAAATCTTTTTTAGATTGTATAATACTATTTCATTTATTCATATCTAATGAATAAAGTAATTTTGATACGACAAGCCTCTCTGCGCATGCACTTTGCGTGAAACGCTCTGTCAGGGGCCTAAAAAAATAGAAACAAGTTCTGGTTACTATTCAGTTACAAATTTTAATCACCACTCCATTACAATATATTCTATTATATTACCGTTCCTATGGACTCTGATCGTTAGATAGCCTCTCTCTATCTAGTTATCGTTGAAAACTTTTTATTTCAGTAATGAAAAAACTGACATCTTTTATGGATATATTTTCCCGCTTTGAAAACTTTTGTTATGGTAATGAAAATGTCAGATCACCGCCTGACACCTAATGATACCAGGTAATCCAAGCTAATAGTGTCTATATATATTCACATTTCTCATTCACGAATTCTTGCTCTCCAAAATCAAGATATGGAAAATGAAAAGGTTTATTAAGTTCCTTTTAAGGTGAATTCATGTTACAAGTGTTATCTAGGTTTTGTCCTGTGGAGACTGTTATATTATTTTCTAAAAGCGGCAGGTTGTTTTCTAAGAAAGTCTGACCTCCAGCATGGCTTAGGTGTCATTTATACAGTAACAGAAAGTCGTGTACTGGTATCTTCAGAATCATACACCACTCATTGTCAATTGAATGAAAGGATCCAGTCTATGTAGATAATGTCAAGTGCCGACACACTCACTCAACGTCACAAGTATAATTTTCTCACCGTACATAATACACTAGTTACTTCCATACATACAATAATAATAAAACAGACAGTTGAAATGCTCGAGATAAAATGGCCTACATCAGGTTACATAGTTAATGAAAAGCATGCTGTTAGAATTGAAGGCCTTGAGATTGGAGACTCTCGTGTATCATTTTGGGATCTCCTTATAAAAACAATCTTTGAAATAAACTATAGAAACATGTTGGCTACCAGTGTCATATGTCCGGAAGTCATCCATTTTGATTTATATTAGTATTAGATATTTTACAAAGCACCCCATGGTATCACACTATGTATTATGTATTTTGAATAGCATAGCACCCTGGTGCCTCACTTCGTTCCACAACGACAACTACTTACTGTGAAGTTTAAACTAAATTGCATTCTAACTTTTTGTATTTGATTTTTGTTCCCGAAATTGTATAATCACCTAGAGCGTCTCCACTTCAATTCTTCAACAAGGTCAACCCAACGCATTTCGATATTTACCCTATTCTTAAATAATTGCCTCGTATTAACCAAAGACATGTTCGTTAGCTCGAGACTTCGTAGGAGTGCCATTGGAAATACTTCTTTGAGTTATTAGGTAGCTTCGCTATTAACACAAATTGTGTAACAAACGTTCCATTTAAATTTGAGCTGTTAATTTTAGAAAAATAATGAAAGAGAGAAAATAAGGATTACGAGAATTTCACTGAACACGAAACGTGATCTTGTGTTTGTTATTTTAACTTTATATCACTTTTATGCCATAAAACCATGACACGATGCGATATTTCAGTGTTTGAAATACATTGAGAAAAAAACAGAATTTGCGCACTAGGGAAAATGTCAAGCTTGACGTCATGTATAAAAACAAGTAAAGTTTGAAATGCACAAAACAGTATTCCATCTTATTTCAACAAATAGTTTAAACAATTCCCAGGATCTTTGGTCTCTTTATGTGAACTATCATGTTGCATTGCGACCTTTAACCTATCATATGTTGTTGGGTACCAGTGAGTAGTAATCACACCGTCGTAGTAATTTTAACTTTTAACCTTTCAGTTTTGCAGACGGTTGACAATTGTATCACAGTTTCTATCATCAGTAGACGTAAATGTCTATTTTCCCGCGAGAAGTGTGATCTAATTTATGTCTGGTATTACTTATTAAAAGTTCATTCGAAAACTTTCCCACGAAATTAGCACATACGTATGTAAGATATACTCTACGATGTCTAAAGGTAGAGTTACCATACAGTAATGTCACTTAACTTCGAGCAAAAATGTAAAGAGTTATTTCAAAGTATAAGTGGTAGGTTTAATTAATCCTTTATAAAAATTCGCAAATGTTTAAAAGTTTACATATCCATATTTAAAGAGAAAGTAACCCGTTGAACCAGTCATACATTTCAGTGTGTATAAACAATTGTCAGATAGATTTGGTTAGCAGGGAACCCAGTTAAAAAATCAATTTGATCATTTTATCCTAGTCTTAATTTTGATTTATGTATTGTTTCGAATTTCAGCTTAATGCTTAACAAATGCTTAATGCTAAGTTAACTGTTTTTATACGCGCGACTTGCGTGTATCCTGTTAACGTTTATTTCCATTTATCAGCTGCTTGATCCTGTACGATTTTCGTAATTATCCCAGTGTAGTCCATATCCGTGTTGACCCCTAACCACGTGTCAATTCTCCCAGTTTTACTACTATGTAGGGGACATTCTGTATCCAGCTACGGTCATGATATCCATAACCTTTTCATGGTAGGATTGTCGGGATTAGATTCGCGATGGGGGGAAGTAGTTGACACAACATCTTGTAATTTTATCTTCCTCTTTTTATGTCACCGATAAGACTCCCCCCAATAACATTACAGTTGTGATACGTGTAGAATGTAGAGTAATGTTTGACCACACTGGACATGATATACTTGTTGCTGCGGTTAAAAGTCAGAGTCATTATTAAACGAAATATTCTACATAACACGATTTTCCCTACTTTCTACTGTCTATGTAAAACAATAGATATGTCAGACGTGTCATGTCAAATTAAGTTTAAGAAACGTTTCGAACTCTACACTATATTGGTTTCTCACATTACGCGTGGTTGTTTGATTCAGGTCACGTTTTCTTTGTTTGAAGAATTAAAAGGGGCATAGTTTTATTCCCAAAAGTGTTGCTCCTCAAATAACAAAAAGTTAAGCCGAAAGACCCGCTGTAGTTGTTATAATTATATAGTTCTAAGCTTCTTCAGGTGACCCCGTACAGGTTGGTCGTAAATTAGAAATTAGATACCTCTGGCTTGTCTGGGGCGTAGGTCCAAAAGAGTGTCTTGAGTCAGAGATTGTCTCAGAACAATAGTGACTCGTGCCTTGGGGGATGTTCTATCTGGAGTATCCTCAGTTATCTCCATATCTTAGCTATAACCATTACTTTACGCCTAATGTTTCAGGATCTCGACAACTCGACAACTCATTGTCATGTGTACTCGTCTTTGTGGAGAAGAAATACGAGACTATTTTAACAGTGATAATTATGTACTTTAATTTGATCTTTAGATAAATATTTGACATTCGAATTTGTGAAGACTATTTTATATGTTTTGAAAAAAGAAATTCTCTCCCAACTGACAGGAATATTTATTCTCAATTTTGTTTTGTCTTCCACAGAATGCAGACCGTGCACAAAAGAAGAGGTGCTTGATGCTTATTGTTCAATGGACTTCGGTAAGGATTTTTCAGATATATATTATTTAATCACACAAAAATCAAAGTAACGATACTTAACAAAACATGCAAATCCTTGTTTGTTTGAGCACAGCTTACATCGTTATATAAAGTTTAGAATCGAAATAATAGTTATGAGCTACAATTACCAATGACTCAGTTTTGAAAAAGCTTCAGCAATTACCATCATATTTTCTGTCTCTATAGTCTAAGTGGTTACTGTGATGTGTAAACTGTCATAAACCATCAGACAGATTATTATGATGACGTTAGTCGTCTGACATAGCCGTCATTCTGTCACTGGGTTCAGGAGACACAATGAGCCCCAGATTATTATGACATTAGTTGATGTAGATGAAGCTCAGCAGTGTATTTGATCATCAGTTAATGGCTGTGTGATTGTCGCTCGATTAAACATACCATATTATGGCGGGCGACACACAACTGCACTGTCATAACGTTTCAAAATATAACTGGGTGTCCTTTTAATGTCATATAAAGCTATTATATAAAGTATAAGTATTATATACTATTATTATACTATGGATATCATAGAACCAACTAATGTTATCTGATCAAACGAATCTGATAATATTTAGATTTATTCAAAGATGCTTATAGTGTTCCTACAAAACTGACGGGTTATTCTTCTGTAATTACTTGTACAATTATTATAACGTCTAGACTATGAAATTTGATAGTAATCAAACAGTTTTACAAAATGATGAATATTATATGGATTTTATTATTTATAACTAATCTTATCTGGTCGAAAGACTTCAAGGGCTATGGGTCTTTTCAGATCTTCAAAGGATTATTTAAATCAAGCAACGTCGAGTCGGCTTGGAAACTGGAAAAACCCATCAGCAATTTAAATAACAAAATATTATCTTATTGTAACTTCTAACAGCTTGATGTGAGATAAGCGAAGTTCTAAAATATTAGATGCAGAGAAGATGTCAAGCTTACACGTTAAATAGTGTATTAAGACTTTGGGGAATTGAATTGTGCATTTGTGTCATTCAGCAAAACCCATCGGCAATTTAAATAACAAAATATCATCTTATTGTAACTTCTAACAGGTTGATGGGAGATAAGCGAAGTTCTAAAATATAAGATGCAGAGAAGATGTCAAGCTTACACGTCTAATAGAGTATTAAGACTTTGAGGGATTGAATTGTGCTTTTGTGTCATTCAGCATAAAGTAATGAAAAGGAAAGAAAAACTAAATTGTCCTTTTATCATTAAGGATATCGTCAAAGATATAACCATATACAACTCTAAAGAAATGAAAACACCGCTATTTGAAGATGAAAAAACATTAGATGCAGCGAAGATTTCAAAGTTTACAGATTGAATAGTGCATTGAACGTCTTGGGGATTATATTGTGCTTGAGTGTGTGATTCACCGTAACGTGTTATAATGGAAGAAAACATGAACGTTAAGTTATCACTATGGATATCTTCAAAGATATAACCATATAATGAACGTATATACAAAACTAACGAAAGCAGCGTCCACGCACCGCTATTTTGAACATGATAAAAACATAAGATATAGTAAAGATGTCAAAGTTTCTTAATTGAATGGAAGTGCATTCGACCATTTTTGGATTATATTGTACTTTTTGTGTTATTCAACATAAAGAGAAACGGAAAGAACAAAATAAATATATCCGTTATCGAGAATTATATCTTCAGAGAATAACCATCTGATACGTCTACATAAAATGACCACTGAAAGCAGCACAAACATAACGGTGATTTGAGCATGATAAAAACATTTGAAAGACGGAAGTTTTCATATTTTTCTAATGAATGGGAATGCATTGGACCATTTTGGGATTATATTATACCGTTTGTGCTTTTCACCATAAAGCGATATTATGGAAAGAACAAAATCTTACTGTTATCGACAATGATATTGTAAGAGAATAACCATATAATTCGTCTTAAGAAAAGGATCAACGAAAGCAGCACGGACATAACGGTGATTTGAACATGATTAAAATATTAGATACAGGGAAGTTTCAAAGTTTCTAAATTGAATTGAAGTGCATCAGACCATTTTGAAGTATATTGTACTTTTTGTTTTATTCTACATAAAGTAACATAAAGGAAAGTACAAACCAAACCTTACTGTCACTGTTATCGCCAATTATATCGTCTGAGATTAACCATAATACACCGTAAGAAAATAGCCAACTTAGAAAGCAGCACAAATATTTTGAGTATGATAAAAACTGTGATAAGAAAGTACTTTAAAAATTCCGTAAAAGGAATTGCTAAACCGGATCGTAACGAAGACGAAAGATATACCCCTGCAGGGAGTCGGGTGCTCACCGGTTTTTAAGCAACATTTTCGTGGGAACTTTTCATAATTACTCTTGAACTGTTTTATGATGAACGTACGCATAAGAAGTAATGTATTTTGGAGATATATATTTAGATAGAGAAAGAGAGAATGATTGAGAGAGTGATTCCTTCGTAGCAAGAGATGAGGAAGATATCACAATAGTGACGGGAGGGATAAAAACATGTTTTAATTATGTTAATTGTCAGTCAAGTACTCTATTTGAGAGCTAAAAGCCCAATGGTAACACTCCAAATTGTATTGCTCCACACGGTTGTCTAATCTATTATGAAATCATGTTTTATCATATTTGTATCATATTTGTAATCAAACATTTTCAAATGCAATGATAACTGCGTCTTCCTCTGTCACGATTTGAACCTCAATCACGTTTATCTAGATCAATCTGCTGTTCACCACACAAATATGTCATAAATAGCTGGACTGTGGGAAATTCTCATTTAAAGAGTCGTAATCTGCTCGATGTCTTTCTTAAAAGGCTCTTCAAAAGAGATATGATCGTCTTAAGATTGAAAGGTTATCTTTGTTTGACCGTTTGAGAGTTTTGATAGGACCTGAGTGTTACGATAGGGCCTTTATCTTGTTAATATTATGTTCTCAAGTGGTCACATAACATGTCAAAACTCGTATGGAATCTTAACAGCTATCCTTTTTTGACATTGTTTACAACCTTCACCTGTTTGAGAGTTACACAAATATCATTGAGATAATCCTTGCTACTTTATGATGTTTTAAGTACACGTTTTACATGTATTACAACAAAGAGTAGGGAACCGTTTGACTAACTTCGTGGTTAATTGAAAGCTTTAATATTTTTTTTGTAATTTGAGAATGTTCAGATTTTTTACGAGATTTTTTCACTACCCGGTTGGTTGTAGTATGAATTATCAAAAACTAGGCTCGACTAATATCTAAATTCCATTCCAAACGGGTACACCATGCCACATATGGTCCATCAGTATGTTCTAAGGCCATGACTTCAACTCGCTTCCACGTATACTGTAAGCGTATGTTTATTTTAACTACGTCAATCCAAAACCAATATTATGAAAATAGTCACCTAGTTCTTGACATGTATAAATAAGGTTACTAACCTAGTAGTCGGTTCTCATGTGCAGTATATGTGTGAGGTGCTATATGTATATATACATTTATACGTGTCACATGTGTTAACTGTATACATATAACATGTGTCATTTAAAGTACAAGTCAACATTTATGTCATAATATGGCCTTTAAACAAGCACAATGTTGTGCACATGTAGAAGACATTAACTTAATGTATATATCAATTCATGTCACTTAATCATAATATGCAATTTGGCATTTTAAAATTTCATACTTTTTTTTAAATATTTGCGTCTGGTACGTGCATGTTCTTCAAAGTTTCCATGTACTGGATACTACATACATATATTCTTATTTACATGTAAGTTGTCTGCAGACGTGTCAGATTTCCTCTTTTGCTAGATGTTTATATATTTTTTAGATCTTTTGTTTGTATTATTTTTCGACGGTTGGTTATAGCAAAGTCATTATGAGATGAAGTATGAAAGTATAACGGTCTCCATAATTTTCTTGATGTAAAGATATGTTAGTTTATATTGCGACGGCTTCATTATCGCCTCAGGGCGGGTTAGATTAGGCTAGCTGATATGCTGGTATATATCAAAGTCAATGAAATATATGTGCATATTTATGTACGTTTAACCACCAATCTGTCATGACCGCATATTTCGCAAATAGAGACATTCCCTGGCTGTAGTCCATCAACACTGCCGTATGACAAATCAGATTACAACTTGTTCTGTCCATGTATATAGGACAGCTACATGCACAACAAGGACCAGGAAGGACACAAAAAGATGGATGACGGATAATAGAACAAGAATGGAATACTTGTCTTTTGTTAACAATGGAATAAGGAAGTGAACTCAGCTTACAAAAAAAAAACAGACACGTAAAAACACCCATTAACATAAGCAGACATTCACAAGCAAACAAAAAACATTCTCACTAAAAGGGCGGAAACAAGTAAGATTACATGAACGAAAACTGATACGTGCAAACCGTGTGCTTTTATCTGAACAAAAACTAGATTTTTTTTATTACAAAGTTTTTATCTATGATCTCTGAATAAATATGAGAATAAAAGAAAATAATTCCCTTGTTTATCTTTCATCTGTTTGCACATTAGCCCCTTTCTTCACAACCAACTCAGCTTGCATCTATCTAGATTAAATCTTTTTCCTGACTGTACAATCTGTTTTAACCTTTTAGCTGAGCTGAGCTGTCTGGTGGCAGCAATTTCCCAGCATTTTCGTTACTTTTTTATATCGCAAATTGTTAGGACACTAGCAGGTGTTTGATTTATGTGAATGAAAGTGCATGTTGGGAAGTTCTTACTTTTCTCAGATGTTTTCATTATTATTCCGATTCAGAGAGACCCTTGTTGGTTTTCCAGATACATCATTTCATTACTTTGTATCGTATAAAAATTGTTTCAAATTTATGATCGTATTAAAAAGTAACGTTTTCTGCTACTGTCTTCATTATTGTGCTTATGTATTTGGTTCTTTTTTAAATTTTGTTCTCGTCAATACTTATCAACGATAGTCTTCCTTAAAATAATGTTTTAAATATAATTTCTTTTCTTTTCTCAGTTGTCATCAGCAGTATCGCTGACGTCACACATGACGATGTGAGTGACAAGACTGACGTCACATTGGCAGTTCACCAGATCATACACCAGACTGAGACACACTTCTTCCGTCGAGTTCGACGTTCAGATCCCCACCTAACTGGTCATGTGACTGTGCCCCGGAAGTGCAACATCCAGCATGGCGACGGTCTCTTTCTCGTCACCGGGCGGGTCCGATTAGGCCAGCTAGCCTTGACTTGCTCCCCATATCTGCAAGACTGGAGAGACATTCAACATGAAGCAGAGTGTTCTCATGGCTGAGTACAACCTAATTGACTACATGAACACTACATGAACACTGTTCAAACTCACACGAAAAGTTCCACTTCGTTTGACAACATGATACATGCCACGTGATGAGTTAAGGTCAAGACTGAATCTGCATTCTAACTCTGCCCATACAGCTGTGATCCACCCCGAACATTTCAGATTCATTCAAATTGGACCTGATATAGTAAGTTGATCATCAACAAATTAACCCCAGATGACCACTGATTAAAGTGATGGTTTATCTCATAATGATCAATGACTTTTGACCTTCTTAGATCATTTTGACATTGCTACAGATACATTCTGTGTTTAATTCACCAGCATTCCATAACGACCAATACTTTTTTTTCAATGTTCCAGTGTGATATCCAATAACATCACAACCAACAAATGACGATGGTTTTCATACAATATGTAAAACAACTCACCAATGAGATAGAATAACTGTGACACAGTCTGCCTTGTTGCAACGAAGATACACATCCTCAAAAGTATAAAGATGACTTGATTGAAAAGTGACATCGTCATTTTTTCAAGGGGAGAGAACTGTTTTTCGAGGTGCATCATGAGGATTATATTTTAAACATCAAAATATTTGTTGTTTTCAGGCACACTTGATACTTGGAGGCACAGTTGGAGCGTGTGTCCCTTAAGACATACCACCCAAAGACAATTTGTGTCCCCATTAGAAAATTGTTCGCCGCAATTTTCTTGAACTTTGTGCTTTCTTTTCTAGTCTTATTAGGAAACAATGTTAATAACTAAATATTCTATTTAAATTATATAGCGTGTGATCTCATGAATATGCCAAATACAATGTCTTAACTTTGTGTTAATGACGCAACGGCAGCAGTCCCATATATATATCTTCATACGTATTTGAATTTGTATACTTGTACTGTACTAACAAATGAAACGAATCATATGATTTGTTGTAGACAAGGATTTTGCTTTTGTGATATATTATTAGAGTGTTCGTGTTTAAGAATATAGCTGGAATTAGAGAGGGCGCTTGTCGTCGTTAATAGTACTGGAGATACATGAGCTTCGATAGTTACCCCATAACCTTAAATTATAATATAAACTAATATATAACTAAATGTTCAAAACTTAACCAAGTAAAGCGGTTAAAAGGTTGTGATAAATCATTGTTAACTGTCAGGGATCAGAGATTTTCAAATTTAGTTTCACAAAATATTTCAATTTATCATGAGTATTCAACATAAAAGTCCAATATGAATATAAAGGTCTGATATCTTACTCCATGTTGGTGTTAAGCTATCGTTTGTCCTCAAACTCTATTCGTGTGACAGCCTATGCTAATTTCATCACGTTTAGTTTTGTCCACAAACGTCATTCATGTGACAAATCTCTGCTAATTTCATCCCATCGAGGCTCATTAGCATAAGGTAACCTCAGTCTCGATCACACCAGACGTCTTGTTATTCATACGCGTCTATTGACGGTCTTTACAGGTGAATAGCTTATTTGCATTCAATCTAAAGAAATGTCTTAACACGTCTTAGCGGGTTTGATTGAAACCTCCATAATAGATTAGACGACACGTATGTGTTAAGATACTTGAACCATATGACCGAGGCAGCTTTTCTTGAATCTGAATTATTTGACACCTCTTTCGCCGTTACAGCGTGGGATCGCCTTTATGTATTTGGATTTTAATTCATTTTTTTAAGTTCAATGCTTCTAGACATTTATATGAGAGCAGAATAATTCACGAAAAGATCCCTTTTTTATATTGGAGTTTTAGCTTTGCAAACATTTCAATTCTGAACTCAAGATTGTTAGTTTTAAAATAAGTGTGTTAAGATATGATGCACTATTAAGTCTTTAACTAACTACTTGAGGTTAGGTTAGATGGTTAGTAAAAAATAGCTGTGTTTTGAAAGTAATAATTTATATATATTTAAATGTCTAGTTAAAGTCTCTATTTTACATGACCTATTTGGAAATTACTTCTAATAAGTAGTAATCTTTTATCAGCTTAGAAGGTTATAGTTTTCTTGCTTTGTAATGGTATACATTTCGGCACCGCTTGTGATTTGCTTGATTTGCTTTGCTTTTTATGTTATGGTTCGTTTGTCTTAAATGATGTCTTCATACCCAAGGTATTATATTATTGTGTTCATTAAAATATATTGTCATAGAACTCTGATGTTACGTTCATGTACAATTAGATGCCATCAAACTTAGGGAAACATTAAGATACAATTGATTTCACACACACATTTCCCATATTAAAATGATTCCAAAAATGAAGGAAGACCATAGAAATTCGCGAACAATTTCTGATCATTATACATTAAGCCAGCTTACTACGAGTTATATTTACAACATCGAAACAAATACATCGTATTCTGATGTGATTCATCTAAGTACCTGGAATTTTAAAATAGGATTGAATAATTAGTTCAAAGCATTTTATATTACATTTAGTTCATCAATAGAAATATGATTAATCTATAATGTGTGTGTAATGAGTATTTAACAACTTTGTGTGTATGTCTTAAAAATATAAAAGGAATGGTGGAGGGGGGGGGGGGGGGAAAAGACATTGTGGGGGGGGGTTAAAAGA
>JAUUEB010033318.1:0-37941 GCA_032362205.1 Clione limacina
TTTGACGGACTGAGAAGCTGTTGTTTCTATCACATGATATGTTATATTGGTGACAGTGTTACTCAGAAAACTCTACATGCTACCACACGGAAAATACACGTCAACAAAAAATGTGTTTATTTGTAATAAGTCAAGATTTCAAGCAAGTGGAATAAAGCTCATTTGGGAAGAACCTCCGAATGATCATCCATTTAAAGGTTGATCTTTAATAGCCACTAAGAACAGTATTTTTTGGAGGAGAAGGGGGGGGGGGTCAATCTGCAATTCTCCTCTAATCTGAGTATGTTATAATTCATTGAAACTAAATACAAATGGACCCGCCTTACACAAGATTGCCAAACCTGATCTATTAAGTGAGCAGGATCTAGCACCTTGTTCTATCGGAGACGGACAACGACACTTTAGTCAAATGATCAAGTTGTGCACGTCAATAATCCATCGGTGGTTGGGAATTGAACGATAAGTAGCCTACATAGACGCAGTATGGGCAAAATATTGTTGTTATAACAACAACACAAAGGTGACCAGGCCCGGGCGTGGGTGAAAGTTTTGTTTTTGTTGCAACGCCGATAACGCTTAAATATATAGATTATCTGTATGGATTGGGTAATAATAGAATGTAAACTGCACAGACCAAGCCAATGAGGTAAGGACAATTGCTGAATACATGTACACCTCCTCTCAAGGCAAGATATGTCAAGTGGTAATAACAAGAAAAATAAACAAAAACATTCAGCATAGTTTTTCTTCAACTTTATTTCCAATGGGTTTATTGAGAGGTCAGTTGTGCCTTCTCTGGTGCAACAAGTTATTCTGTAGATCAACTGGGTCTGGGACAGAAAGGAGTCACTACAAACCTTCAACTGGACAAAACAATACATATCAGCTAAAATAAGGCAAAACATAAAGCTACCACAATCCTATTGAAGTTGGTTTGAACGTTGAGGTTTGTAGGGAAATAATACCAGATATGTAATCTTGTGGGCCTTCGTTAATTGAACAATTATTTTGAATTTGTGGTTGGTGATTATAGTGCTGATACATAATGCATAATCAAAAAATGTGGTTTATAATAAAACAAAAGCAGCCTAAAAGTTTTAAAATAGTAACATATTATTTGATAAATTATTCAAGAAAGTTTTTCAGCTCTAAATACAACGAAAGTAAATGGCTGCTTCATTGGTTAAGAAATAAGCAAAATCAAACTAAAAAGATTTGGAAAACTAAACACAATTTTGTTTGACCTTTAAAAAGGTAAATGACAAAATAATTCACATTAGTATAATATTTGTTACTTAAAGTGCAAATCTGGTAAGCATCATTGTGTGAATGATTCGTCTAAAAGCCTTAGTTTAATCTACTAGAGTTATGCTTCTAGCAAAACACACATTTATTTTATTTTCAGGTGAAAAATACAAAGAATCAGTATGGCTACATTTACTTAGATGGGAAGAAAACATGATTATGAGTTATTTACACTGCATGCTTCAAATGTGAAATGACAAACAACATTTTAGCACCATTTTGAGGGAGGGGGTAATCATTACTTCAATAAAAAACAGACATAAATTATAAATCGTGTCTGGCGCTTTTGCTTGCATTGAAATATCTCATCTTTTAAAAAAAAGATAAAATCTTCGAGCATTCACTCAATAAATAAAACAGTTCATCCTAATACCAAACTACTCAAACTAATAACTAGACGGAAACAGAAACACACCCAAATAAAAAACTTATATTAAAAACAAACTGGATTAAAGTAATATATGTACATCAGTAAATCATTTATTATATATTGTATTCAAGCAACAAATTGTGACAGCCTCTTTAAAGGTCTCATTTTGATACTGCTGTCACATTAAAGATACTAAATAAATAGGGAAAAATTATTGATACTTTAGGTCAAGTCATAAATGAGACAGACTTGACTACCTTCAAGTATTGAAACATACCAGTTTTTTTTATCACAGCACTGACGAGCCACTCTTTGTAATGTTTATTGTGGTCAGCTACACATGGTGACCAATATGCTAAAATAGTGCATCTCCAATCAAAAACTAATATGACAAAAGTGGTACAACAATTTATGGTACATAATGTAACTACAAATAAGTCAGCAGAAGTCATGATTTGTGAAAGTTAACGGACAATTTATAATCAATCTACAAACAGGATAAAGTTTCATTTGCATGTGAAAACATGATAAATATATATGTTAAGGGTTTGATATTTTCTCGATGTATTTACAGTAAAACGTCAGATAGCAACATATGAAATGATTAAGTATTCACACTGGTTTTCATGGTAAGTAGCCACACTTGCAGGGTACTTACAGTATGATAGTAATGTAAGATGTAAAACATTAGAAATGCACAAGACAATGAATCAAGAGGAAAAACCATCATGTTTTCCTACAAGAGGAGCACACACTATCTACAATATCTACGTTTGCTTCTTCTCTCTGTCATTACTCTTAAGAGTTGATGATTTCAGAATTTCTTAATGCAATCAACCATTTTTCATGCACACACAAAAACACTTTTTAAGCATGAATTTCTAAAACTTCAATCATTTTCAGCTTTTAAAAACAAACACACAGTCTATAAAAGTAAATCCGAGAAATGGTATCAATTTTACCTGTTGTAGGTGCTCGATAGCTGCGCATTTGAAAACTTTAGACCTTGACATGTGTTCACAAACTGACAAATTAGACAGCCTGACATATAATCACTATCTTGTCATAGTGAGCATGGTACATCAAAACAAAATTAACATTGGACGTTTACAGCAGCAGTCATTTTATTTTGATCAGTCAAAGTTAACTATACATAACAAAAGTATAAAAAATGTAAAATAACATTTTTCATGAATCGTCTCATGGTGATCTTGGAGTAAAACACACTCACTACAGATATGGTTCTATCAAATTTTACCATACAGAGCTTGTGTAGTTATTGAGACACCCTGGTGATGTTTTGGTGCCCCTCAAAGTGGAGCAAAGTCTTCCTTAGGGATCTTGTCATGTCAGAGCGGTGCAAAAAGTACAGCTTTACACATGGCCTAGTTGGCATTGTTTCCTCCAGTGGACAACCAGAAATCCAGACATGGGGAACACTGCCATCTCTTTACAAGATTATTTCTAAACACTGAATGTGTCATTCATCAGTGTATAAATCTTTATCTATCACATTAGAATTAATTTTTTTCTACCATTGAACATTATAATAATAACAATATGACTTATCTTTTTTGTATATTACATATCTTAAGTCCTACATGTTTTAAATGATATTGATTTTTTTTTATTATGACATTGCACAGTACAGTTAGATAATCTATTGCACAGTTTGGTAGGGTAATCTATTGCACAGTCTGGTTGGGTAATCTATTGCACGGTTTGAATGGATAATCTATTGCACTGTCTGGTTGGGTTATCTATTGCACAGTCTGGTTAGATAATCTATTGCACGGTCTGGTTGGGTAATCTATTGACCAGTTTATTTATTTCTCTATTGCACAGTCTGGTCGGGTAATCTATTGCACAGTCTGGTTGGGTAATCTATTGCATGGTTTGGTTAGATAATCTATTGCAGTTTGGTAAGATAATATGTGCACGGTCTGGTTGGGTAATCTATTGAACATTTTGTTTATTTCTCTATTGCACAGTATGGTTGGGTAATTTATTGCATATGATGTTAATTCACAACACTAGTTTGACGATTGTATACAAGTAGATATTATCTCCCTTCCAGGTCCTCATACTGTTTACGGAAGCATTCACCAACAGGAAAGAAGTCCCAACATCTGTTTTGGTACAGTTCCCAAACGTAAGTTTCCTGGAGACAAAAGAATGGGAACAACAAGAATTAATAAGTACTTTGGAATTAATGTAAAAGAGAAGTTTTAAATCAGTTAGTGGAAAAAAATTAAATACTCTTGTCAAAAATACAGTTAATACCCTGATATCTTTTGGACTTAGGACTTTGGAGCGTGTATCATCAGAAGTGAGCAAAGTTTTAAGATTTTCTTGCTTAACGTAGGCAGATTTTTTCTTATCTATTACATTAACTGATTGTCACCAGAATTAATAATCATATTTTGTATTTAAGTGTTATGCATAACTACACGATTGGTTCAAAATCTACTGACAATATTGATGTCTGAGAAGTCTGCTAAACAGTGTGCCAAGGCTGGCGGTAGAATAGAAGGGATTCATAAACACTGTTGAACACAGTAGCAAAAAGCCAACTGACAATGTGACTCTGGCCAAAAACAGATACTCCCCATTGAACTATGAGTTTTTCCATGTGAAGCTAATTGAGCAAGGGTATAGCTTATCTGCTGAATAGGATACTATATCATCACATTCACAAATTTCCATGGATACACAGTATCTTGCGCCCTATTTTCTTAAAGTTTCTGCAGAATTTTAACACACATAAATAATTTACCATTCTTTGTCCCACTGGTCAAATATTCCTTCCTTCTCAAAGCTAACACATAAGCTGAGTTGAAACTCTATTTTAGTAAATTCTTCTAAGTTCTAATGGTTTAAAAACGTATTTCCTCATTTGCCCTATGACATAAATGCTTAGTTTATGATTATTATTGTAATAGTGAGACAGTCACTTACCTGTCCTGTATACTCTGTGTCTGGCTTGTTGATTAAGTGCATAATGAAGAACCTGGAAACAAGTTTTAATAAACGTCATATCAATTGTAAAGAAAATTAAATTTATTCCTGAGTGAAATTTCATATTCAAAGGTGCTTACCTGAAGAAAACATGTTCATGTTCAATTACAGTAAAACTTGGTTAAACTTCAACCGATGTGAAGAACAAAATGGTATTGTGATACAGTTACTTTTTAGAACAGACAAATGCAGACAATAACAGGCTGAAAGTTCAATGAGCAAATATTGTATTTATAATTTATAATCATAAGCAGGCATTAATAGACTATCTATATTAAAACACAAATTGACTTATGCAAAACAGACATTTTCTAGCTAACTTGGATTCTGTTTTTTTGTACTTTCTTTTTATACAAATACTTGAAATTAACAATAGTCTTTTAAAAAAAAGCTTTCTGGAGTAGAATTTTCAAACTTATTTTTTTTTCTCAACTAGCCTTAAATAGCTTTGAAATAAACAAACATATATGTCGGGCAAGCAGTATTGATGAGAGCCATTTCAAGACAATTTCACGTCCGTACAGCAGGGAGCGAGTTAAAAATCCTTAAAATTTAACAAATGATAATTTGACACACAAAAACATAGGCAAATCAGTCAATACACTCAACTTACATGTAGTTTGCAAAGTTATGCTCATTTGATGTATGTATATCGAAACCATGTGGTACTTTGTCGAAGTATTCTTTTCCAATACCACAGATGAAGCATTTGGACTGTGGAAAGAAATTCATCATTATGTTAATAAAGAGGCAGATATAACCAATTTAATGATTTTCAGAAAATATAAATAATAGTTTCAAGATTTGGAAACAATCTGTTAGTAATAAAAAATGCAAACAAACTGAGCCAAGTATTCCAGAAGAAACGCCCAATATTTAGAGAGGCACCATCTTGCACAACAACAACATGGTCGTTCAAAAGGAAACACCATGACTCTGTTGTCGAACAAATATCAGTTGGATGAGTTTTCTATTTGCAAGTGTTCCTTCAAGCTGTTTTAAAAGATAAAAAATACTTTTGTGGTACACTTTTTGAGATAGCAGATTAAATTTGCTTTGTAGCAAAAGCCATCAAAACACAGCTTTACAGAGTCTGACTGTTTCAACCCTTGAATAAACTGGAACTGGAAGTGCAGTGATATGGCAATTTTGTTGTGTAGCCATGAAATTTAATGTAAGATTCTATAAATTTCAATATTTTTCTCTTAAACAGTTTCTGACGAGCAATAGGCAAAAACTTACTTATTCAACATTTTTTACTATTTGAGTTATAATTCTTGTAAATAATTCCCTAAGGAACCCTGTTGGTTCTTAAAACTCTTTGATTATAAAAGAAACTATAAATTTAAATGACAACAAAGAGGGTCACCTCCATGTCCTCTTTGACTTGTTCCAACTGATCTCTCAACTCTCCAAAGGCATCAATGATCAAACCTGAAAGACAAAGGAATAAGGAACATTGATAAGATAGCCATGACTTCATTGACATGCATGCAGTACACTCTTAAATGTAAAATAAGATTGAAATTAAAACAAAAAGCATCTTTGATTTAATGGGGCCCCCTATAGTATCCCCCAACGCTATCAACGCTATAATCATATAAATAAACAATTAAATTCACACATTTTTACTAAAACTAGAAAAAGGCTAAGAAATAAACAAATATAATTAGAAATATATCTCCATAAAAAAGTTATTAAACTAAGAATCCCTGGAGCTATAGAAGAAACCCCCAGTTAAAGAAATCTTGACTAAGACATAGAAAATCTTACCCTGAACAATGGCCAGAAGGATAACAATAATAAAGAAGAAGAAGGTGACATCAAACAGTATTCTGAACACTTCACTTGGGTCTCCGTCTGCTGGCTCAATCTCATCACCTGAGGGGAAACAAATGTAATACATTTTTACATTAATTATATTCATGTATTACATTTGGAACATAATAATATAATTGTGTAATTCAATAACTTCATTCATTTTTTAACCATTTTTAGTTGACGCTTGAGACAAAATTACATTGCACTGTGCAGTGGTTCGACTATTACAAATTAAAGTTTTTTTTTGTTTTTTTTTATCACAACACAAATTAAAGTTTAAATTTATGTTTTATCAAACAGGTATAAACTATTCACGCATAATATTAATGCCAGATTCATTTTTTCACTGACTTTAGGTTCTTGAATGGAAGTGTTTATTATTAGTAATGGGAATGCAAACAAAATTACAAAGGAGAAAATGAGATCATGAAATTACTATATTTTTCCCTATTATATCCAGCAGCATGGGAAAATACTCAGCAAATAAGTATGGTGCACCAGAAATTCAATCCTGGTGCCTCAAGGTAATTGCAAGTTCTAGTCTGTAACCACTGCACCATTCATTCCACTGTCTCTTAGATCTGATTTTCTGCTTTTATGATGACCATAATTGGCATATAAAAGTATTTACTTCACAATATCAACGAGAAAGACATACTATACTTTTTTTAGGCTACTGCTGTATTTCATTTTTGCCTCATTTTTAAGCGTTTTTAAAAGGCAAATCATGTGCATTTCAGTTGCAGTTTGTTCAGAGAAATATTATGCATTGTGTCTCATGTCTCATGCACAAAACCAAACATGCAAAAATTAATATACTTTGAGGAATTGACTATTTTGCCTTTGTCCAAGCTGGAATAAAGCATACAAAAAGCAACACGTTACGAAAATAAGTATTCCTACTTACCAATACCACCTCCTGCTCTGACACCAGTGTGGAGATGATAGACAAAGCACTGAAATAACAATATCAATCATAGGATTACACAAAAGTAAACACTTTAATTTCAAATGATATCTGCATTCAAGTTTCTATTTGAATCCCCTTTCTTTACCATCAAAATTGACCCCCTAAAAAAAGAAAAGAGAAGCTTTTGTATTACAAATGTGGATTGATTTGGCCCATGTGGAGCCTGATATCTTCATCATTATGGTTTCCTTCCTCTTGATCTTGTTACTTGCTTGTCTCCACTTTCTTAATTAGTTAGTTTTCAGTCTTCAGTTCATCAAAAATGTTCAAGGCACACGCCTCCTTCTCAAGATGTCTTTCTAATGTTTATGTTGTAAATACCAAAACAAAACCTGAAAAAAAGAAACAACAGAACTTACCGTAGCCATATCATGGCATTTGTAGTCCTTTTGTCCATCTTCCTCTTTGATATAGAACTTGCGGAAGAAATTGAAGGCTATTACAGTGTAAATATAGACTATGATACACAGCAACATCACCGTCAATACCAACTGGTAAGGGAAAGACAAATAAATAAATTTAGTGATCATTTGTAATGAAAGCAGATGACAGTTTAGAAAAAGATACATTCTAAGAAAGTTGAACCTATTTCATTGTTTCTGATAAATTTAACTACTTTAATTTCAGGTATTGGCTCAAATTACCCAATTGGACTTTCAAGAGGTGAAACCTGCTATCGAAGTAAAATAATTAGAAATTTGAAAGAAATCCAGAATAAAAAGGATTGTGCCTGTATATGTTTGTGTTAGTGCTTGTTAGAAATACAGTGATAATTATGTACTATACTCAATGGGCAAAAGCTTTTAATGATACAACATTACAAGTGATTACTACAAAAATACATGATTTTGACATCACCAACTATTTCCTTATATTAAATGATCTAACTATTTTTCTGTGGATTACCTGCTTAGTCAAGGTGTGGTCAATATTTTTTCTTTTAAAAGATAAGCAGAATCACTAATGGAATATGATGGGCTAGTCATCCAAACAGTCTCTGGTTCATAAAAACTGTATAAAAACATGTAATTCTATACTTTAGGCTACTGGAATTTTATTATTAGTGATAACACAGCATTTGCTGAGTTTATAAATGTAAAGAAATTGACCTGTTTCCCATTGTGTGTGACAGACTGCAGGATGGTCTGCAGGGTCTTGATGCCAATGGCAACATCAAGTAGATGAGCCGCGAAGAAAAAGAAGTTCCAGTTACCGAGCACAGAGAATAAGAAATACCACAATGTGTACAGGAAAGCCTGGGGAGGGAAATTTAAAAAATATATGAGAATAAACATGTGCAATCTTAAAACATTTTATTTTCATAATACTGAATTAATTTCATTTTGGTCTTCTAGAAATATTTCATGAAGGAATCTTACAATCTGCCTGTAGCAAGTTTATTAATTGAACAGATAAAACAAAAGAGGACCAAACACTCTGGTAATATAAACATAAGACAAACAATTCAAGTTTTTTCAAAAGCGTATGAAATGCTTGAAGTACTTAAAATATAAATTTCAAAAGCATTTAGTAAATGTTTCTTAAATGCTTTGACACAGAGTTCTTGATACATTCTGTTAAGTTTTCTAAAATCTATAACAAGCTAACCATGAGGATTGATTTAGCATCAGTGACTACTTTATATGTTCATACCTTTGTCAACACTTTGGTACTTCCTTCTGCCGAGACAGCAGCAATTATCCGTATTCAGACATTTCTCTGTTATTTTCCAAGTTAAAACAAAAACTTTTGACCCAAACAAAAATCTATACAATCTAACCCCTAAACATTTCAAAAACAGAATTTTGATATGATCTCCAAGAAAGCGGATTTATAGTGATTAAATCAGCACAATTGTTGTGAAGAAAACATAAGAAATACTCTTATAGAGTAAGTATGTTATATTGCACATGACAATGGGCTTTTCTATTCAACTTACATTGTCTGTCATGATGGCACCCCACTTCCAGATCTGGTACTGCAAGTCTACTTTGGCCAAGCTTAAGAAGAGATAAGAAAAGGTAAAGGATAAATCAGATAGTATTCTCCAAAGATGTTTTTAGGTAAAGTAAAGAACATGACAGTGGGTTGGTTAGGTTGTTAGCAAACAAATTAAAACACAATCTTTTTCCGATAATTAGGCATGAATAACTCACACACATCATCTGGTCACATGACAAGCAGTAAAGATCAGTCAGCTGAAGAATATCGTAGGATGACGGTTGAAAACTCCTGTTAGAGCTTTATTTAACTATCTCAAAGGTAAATGTTCAAATCATTCTACTTGTACGCATCGAGTTTTGGTCAAGATTACTGTAGGCCATAAACAAGGGTCAAAGTTCACTTGTGAATTGCAGGGGTCAAAATTTGATTTAATTCAAGAAAATTGCGGGCAAAAATATTCGATCAGGATTAAAAAACATCATTCAGATCACAGTTAGATTTTACTACATTCAAATATTCTACATGAAAAATATCTCTCTATTGAAAGCACATATTTACAAGAAACTCTGACAAGTACAAATTCCTAATAAACTTACAAGGAAGGAACCCATCTTGATTTCTTCACACTAGCAGAAGACTTAGGGTCCTGATCCATTCCCAGAAGGGAGCTGATGGCATCATAGTCATATTGCTCTGCATACCTGGTGCGAACCTGAACAACAAAGGATTCAAGGTTATAAAAGAGTAAAGAAAAAGCTGACATTTAGTATGGATTTTACAACTTATGACTTATATGATGATTTCAATTCATTAAAACATACAGATGATGTAAACAGAATAATGCATTGAAGAGAAAGTGTGTAAATAGTGTTAGCTGTTATATTAATTCTTACCAATGAACTTGCTTAAAGGAAATATTCACACAGCAGAAAAAAATGATAAATTAGTAAACTCAATAACATACCAGGTGTCCCAACTTTGTTGTCCTCCTAATGAATAAACTTATCTCGGGAACTATTGGACCCTAATCAATAATGTTTTACCTGTGCATTGAGGCAATATTCGGATTCATTTTAATTGAAAAAGTTTTGCAAAACCATTGTTAGAACAAAAGAAGCCTACCTTTTTATAGGATTTTTGTCTGCCACGAGCAATGTACTCTTCTATTCCTCTTAACCTGGTAACTTGTTAAACAGTAAGCTCAACGGCTAGTCCTTGGCGGACAGAAACATGCTATGGCTTAGCCTTCATCTTTTAAGATTTTATGAAGTGATGATTTTGGAATATCAAGTTCCATGCAACGAATTTTTACTGATTTCTTTGATCTGTAGTGGCACTGACTGAGGCAATATGTCAAGGGTTTCCCTACAAAAAATAGGCCCTTACCTTCTTCGGCAACTTAGATCTAAAGTAATCAAATGTAGGTCTTTTGGACTTGAGTAAACTATGAAAATTATTCACATTTGTTTGAGAGGCAACAAAGTTGGAACAGTATTTAGTTTTAGTTTTTGACAGTTGTGTAGAGCTTCTTCTATTTCCTTAGCACAGAATTCAGTTGATGCAAAAATGTTCTAAGCTTAAGTCTTTTTACTTAATCTGATATGAGTTAAACTGTGATTCTTACATTTTTCATTGGTCTTTTTAAACATTTGTATAAAGCAGTACATTCACTCATGTGCATGCACCTGTATCTCTAACTCACAACGAGGCAACAGATCTACTTAGTCTACTTGCTACAAATCTAAAAAATATCTTTGCAAGCAAAATAACCATTGAATAAATAAAAATATATCTAAATCATACAAAATTGTTGAAACTCAACATCTGAGTGAATAAAATGTCCTACCTTTTTCTTGACAAATTTATCCCAATAGCTTTCAGGGAAGGACTGTGTGCTAAGTGCCAGCTTGTCCCAATGTGCCTTGACATCATCATCACCAGGCTGCTCTGCGATGTACAGACCCTCAAACTCCAGCAGACGGGCAATCTCTTTTTCACGCTTGAAGATGACCAGAGGCACCTGGTGACATAATATTAAAAATATATGTTATGAGATTACTAATGTATTCTATAATACTATCATTAGACTGTTTAAATTCATATCTCAACTTAAAAAAGCCCTTATTTTTCCAAACTATGATTTTGAGACAGGGCATACTTAAATCACTTTGTTAGGCGCCGTTAACAAATCAAACAAACCAAAATTTGTTTGAAAAACCCACCCCTTGACATAAAAATCATGAACTTCCAATCTCAATGATGCCGTACAAGTCTCCACCTGGATATATGTCTACTACATGTTAATTAATAAAGTTTGAGAATTATGAATACTGAGTATGTACAGGGTTTCTTTTAAGCAAGTGTATTAACAAATTTCTAAAATGTCATGTATGACCTGTGATGTGTTATGGCTGTGAGTCAATGACACAGAAAAGAGGATAATAAAAAAATTAAGTAGCTGAGATGTGGTTCTTCAAGAGCGTGAGCCAGTTGGACTGACAGGAGAACCAATGAAAGCATCCTGGAAGATCTTGGTACAACAAAAAGGATGATGACTCCCTATTAATAGAAAGACAGTTGAAATATGCAGATCATTCAGTTAGAAATAAAAAGGCAAATTTGATGAAGATTGTCAATCAGGAGAAAACCCAAGAGGAAAACCACCAGCTTCACCTGTTGCCAACATAATAACAGCCAGTGGCATAAACTTACATGAGGTCAGCAGAGCCAGTATTGACCGAGACAAATATGCAAGTCAGTGTCATAAACACACAAGGGCTAGCACTGCTCTTGGTGATTGCCACATGACAGGTGAGATTGGGAAATTAAGATCAGATGGTTTTAATAAATACTGACAAATATAAGCAAGACTGGCCAGGTCAATGCAAAACAATAGATGTGTTCTTTCACCCACATGTGATATTTCTTAGATCACACCTCCTACTTTATTAACCGTGTATATTATTTAATATTTTTGAGTAGCGCATAGACACTAATCAGGATATTTTCTCAAAACTAAGTTTAATATAAGCATATAAAATATAAAAAATGTACAACAATGACAACCCTCTCCTTGCACATGTCTTTTGTGAATGGTTACTTTTACAACAATTTTCGTAAAACATGAAACAACAAAATGGTGTATCGACAATCCTTACTTTCAAACAATAGTAGGCAACGAGCATAGAGAAGGCAACAAGTGAGTGTAAGACGGCCAGGATTCGTATGATTGGGTTGAGGTAATAAAACTGCTCCACGATGATGACCAACTCCAGAGCAGCATCATCCTCATCATCACCACCACCTTCCACAGCTTCAGTTGCATTGGCCAACAAATCATCAATAGAACTTGCATCATCATCACCATTTCCATTCAAATCATCCAATTTAGTTACCTGTCAAAGATAACAGATAAAAGTTAACACTGTGGTTGGGAAAATGATAGTGTTGACACATTACAATATGTTCATACTCACCTTTTGGAATCTACAGGTTTTTAAATAAAGATGGATGCTTAAATGTTCTTTTTCAATTTCTATCACTGTTTCAATAAGTGTCTTACAAAAAAGGTGTGAGGTGATGACTGGCCATCAAGCTATACGGAATTTCAAATAGTATGCAAAAATTTATTTTTTATTTTTATTTCTCACCTAATCAGAATTTAACATTAGTTCCCTTTGATTGATCATTGTTAAACTTACCTTGAAGAACAGCAGCACAACGTTGATCATGAATGCCAGTAAGAGAGCCGCAAACTTGAGGTTGTAGAAATTACGAGCAAACAAACTCTGAAAGTATAAATATTGATGAGTAAGTAATGTATTCCATTAAAAAATTGCCAAATGTTTTAGGCTATGTTGGCAAAATTCATAGAAAATAGACAGCCATTCCATTTTATGATTACTAGACACATAGGGAATTTATAATCATTCCTGATAAGTATATCTTGTGGTTAAGTTTCCCAACATCTACTTAATGAACTGATACTCAAATGATGTAATAAGAAAACTAGCTTATTTCTACTAAAAAATGTTACAGTAAAAAAATCTTCAGAAAATGAAAACAATATTATTGTAAATTAGTGGTCTTGCTTCTTTGATATAAACATCAAAATTTAAACATCAATAAGGTACACATAGAAACAAAACAAATAACACAATCTTACCAAAGCATATTTTCCATAATCAAACTCTGATGTATGCTCAGCAGGCTCTTCCTCTTGTTTAGCCGATGGTTCCTTTGTTGATTCACTATGGAAAAAACGTAAAAGGAAATAAATAAACACACAGAAAAAGTGTTTTGCTCTTTACCCATGTATATTTTGATGTGCGAAACAGAATATGTAGGTCAAAATGAAACAAATAAAAATCACATATTGTGAATCTATCACAGCTAGTATCTGTCAAAATACAGAATCTTGCTAGTACCTTAGAATAATAATTCTTTGAATCTAATACTACTTATGGATTAATCTAATAAATATAATGATAAATAATAAAGTACATGATATTTTCTTTTAAACAAGTAAGACGTTTGGTTTCTAGCCAGTGACATTTTGAACGTTGGTCTTCCTTTGAAATGCCAAAGAAAGAATATACATGTTTATACGAGTTGTACTTGTGTGCTGTTAAGGCAGCTGTGGTAGTTTGTGGTTTGAAAGGAAGTGTTGAATGTCATTGCTGCTTTGTTTGTTGCTTAAAGTCTATTTCACATAATTGACTGTTTTTGTGTTAGCACATTACTTTGCACGCTTCTTAATGTGTTATAGACATTGCTGCTTCTCTTCACCAAAATGGTGGCTGCTATCTGTTTTAAGAATGAAGTTTTATAATAAGATCTTTAATATGCAGGTTGTCCATACAGGTATTTACCCCTTTTTAAAATTATCTGGAAACAAGTTTTAGTGATTTTTTTCTATAATTTTACCAGAAAATACATCAGAATATGATGATGTAAACAACAACATATTTTCTTACATGCATTCTTTCTACATTTAATTAGAAATTAAGTCAAAATATTATTAAGGTCTTAATAATTATAACAAATTTATGATATTTTTCTAATTCCTTCATAATAGATTTAATGTTTTAACTTATTCATGTGTTTTCATTTACATCATTTGATGTTAATGTCTTTTCTTGTAAAAAAAAACAAAATATCTTAATTAGTGTTTTTGTCTATTGTGAAATAAAAATATTGTGGTATTGTTTTTTTTGGGAGGGGGGCACCACTGCAAGTTTATACTATTATAATTACAGTTTTCTAAGCTATTATCAAGTGGATTGTGTTTATATAACCTTTCAATTTCTTATGCTACTGAGATTTTTAAAAAAAGGACATGGTATATATGAACATACAAAAAAAAGTGAAAAGAATAAAGGAAAGAAAACACTTTCGACTGTATTATTTATAGTACACCTACTTGACTTCTGATTCTAGTGAGGTGAAAGACTCCATGTCTGCTGCTGGTGTGGGTGGTGCTCCATTCATCATCTGTAAATAAGAAAATAATTTTTTACTCTTATTCAATAAAAAAGACTTTAAGAGGCATTTAAAGTCAACTGTTTAAGTAATATTTGAAATTTATGAACACAACTTGTACCAATCTCGACTTATTTCTTTAATTACCTTGTTAGGTGTCATCCATCCATGCTTAATCCTACCCTCCGCCTCATCCAGATGTTTCCTTTTAGCTTTGTAAGTCATCTCTTTATCTCATTTTTGGTTCTCCAGATCTCTATAGACTGCTCTGGGAGCCATTCTGTGCATCACCTTATCCATCTGTTGACTTTCAGTCGTTCTATACGGTCGGCCCATTTCCATTTCGGTCTCAAAACGTATTTGACAGTAACTGCTACTTTTGTCTTTTGTCTTAACTGAGTGTGTGGGACCTTATCCAACAACTTTAGCCCAAGCATTCTTCTTCCACGCTTCTCTGAGCTGTTCTTATTCTGCCATTTTAGGGCGTTGGAAGTTCTTTATTTAGGATTATTTACCTTTTTTCCAAAAATGCTCCATGCAGGTTCTGATTATTGCACCTATTTTGTTTGCAGTGTTTGGTCTTGGACTTACTCCCATTATTTCTTTCCATCTCACAGCCTTCTAATGGCTAACAACCTTTTAGATTCAAGATAAGAATTGTTTATTTTAAAGATTAATAATCTATGTATTTTTCTTTATCAGAATCAATTCACACATTACACAACCATTACACTCACACATTACACAAATGTTACACACACATACATTACACAAACACACACACCTCTGTTTGAACATTCTCTGATGATGTTGAGGTTGATGAGCTTGGATCCACTGTCCCAGCAGGACCACCATTTACCACTGTCTCCGTCTTTTGCCTACAAAACAAGCATCAAGATTAAAAATCAGTCAATTGAATCTAAAAAATTAAAGAAAATTCCAAGTGTACCAAAATCCCATTATAGTTCAACAAAATGCAAATCACTTAAAACAAATTTTCAAACAAACCACGTCTTCGGATTTATCTCTTAAATGAAATTGTACAACAAACAAGTATAAATGAGACATATCTGCTCATAAAGATGAAATATACAATAATCAAAATAAGTTTCTACTAAATACAGTCAAATTTGCTTTAAAGACCATACGTATATAACAGAAACCTGTCCTTAAGACGAATGGTCTTGATTAACCATATTAGTTTTTACTCTATGATTTACTTTTCTATAAGGACCACTTGCCTAAAAGATAATTTTTCCCATGATAATCGGCGGTTTTAATAGAAAAGTTTGATTGTAATTGACTATGTAACTCACTGAGTATCTGTTTCTCCTGATCCTAGTGTAACTGTCGGTGAAACATCCATGTCCTTAGAAGCCACAGCACCATCTCCAGGTTGTGATGGTGGGGGACTGGGTGGTGGACCAACTGGCAGAGGAGCCTTGCGCGCACGAGGGAAACCTGGTAAGTCTGACGATGGTTTCTTCACTTCTGGTTCCTTCTCTCCCATCATCATATTCACAATAAACTTGCACATGGTCCTGGGGGAAAACAATGTTTTATAGGATTATAATGGCATCAATGTTGACAGACAGCAATACACTTGAGACAAGTTGAAATTGGTTGTTTACTCCTCTTGCAAACCAAAATCTTTTTGGGGAACTACTCAGACCCTTAGGGACCCATAGAACAATTTTATATATGCTAGAATTGTGACTGGGGGGTGCATGGATTAGAGATCTTGGTGCTGGACTATCAGATATAATTCTGATTAATGTAAATGTGTTGACAAGGACAAGGCAATAGATTACCAGCTGACTAGTACCAGTATTTGTGTATTTAAGGTCCCTTAGTCAGAAATCTTACCAGCTGATGTAGAAGAGTAGAGTGAGGAAGAACCAGGCCAGTTTGAAGTTCATCTTAAACATAGCAATGATGAGCTGTCCATAGGACATTGTCTTGAATGTCTTGTATGAGTTCTTCAGGTTGGTCCAGGTCAGGCAAGACAAGACAGTGCCCAGGATGTCTTTTACGAATCGGAGCACAATGGCTACTGGTTCTAGCATACTGGTGAGATAGTAAACATCCGATTGATTAAAGATTAACTAATTAAACTTTACGCTGCTCTTTTTGCATGTGTCACAATTCTTTACTTAAGCCAATATGAAATCAAGATATTGCCAAAATATAAATTTGAGCAGTAAACATACTTTTAAAAGAGATTAAGGAAAACAACTATTCTTTTTGTTAATAGCAATAAGCAACTCAACTTTAATTGTACCATGAAACATCTTTATGTTTGGTGTTCCATACATGAATTATAAGGCAAATAAATACATTGAATAAAATGTATTGATCCATCCTTGCACACAAAATTTTAAGATGTACTTAGATGTTGAAAACAAACATTTAAACAAGAATAACAAATTTTTTTCTTCTTAAAACTAAAATGACATATGAAATTTTTAAAAGCACAAGCGCTGTGCATGAAAAAAAAACAATACAATCAAAACAAAAATATGAGTAGTAGGGGAATAGTAGGGAAATATGGAACTAAATAGCCCCTCACACTGACCAGTTAGGAGGGAAACTCTAAAAAAATATGCTTTTAAAGGCAAACACTATTCTTTCCAATAAAATAATGGTGAAATTAATTAATATGCATCATTTCACAGTATGAAAATGTAATACCATTACTTTAAAACAGATAAATATAAATCATAAGATAATGCAAAAATTAATTCAACAAAAAGAGTGCTCGAAAAATAACATCCATAGTGCATTTCAATTTTTTAAGGAAGCCATTGTGATATGTTATACAATTGTGGCAAACAATTAAAAAAGCATGACATTCCTAAACATTCTCAACTTCATGATACACATACACATACACACTTCTGTTGAGTATTGTGATCTTTAAAAAAAAAACAAGTTTAAGATGAAATCTTCTACTCATCTCTATACTGAATAAGTCTTAGTACTACAAGAAGCTTGTTTATAAATATCATAACTCATCTTTTACAGATAATAACATAAATTACGCTCTTGGAAAGGAATGACACACCATGTCACTTAAATGAAGCAAAACAATCAAACTTATGTAGCAAAGCACTTTGAGCTTTATTCCTCTCTAATTCTCTATCTACCAGTTTTAATACTAATAAATATAGGATATTAATATGAGCAGGTTTTATATTGAGAAATAATAAATATCTTGATTTTTTTATATGACTTCAATTAGATAAAGGGAATAGAGGCAGTACAACAGCAAAGATGGTGACTTTTGGCAATAAGAGGTGGGTTTGGGGACGGTAGATGACCTGCTTCCAGTTATTAGATATTAAGAGGAAAGGATGACAATGGAAAACACAAACTTTGAAAGATGGAAGGACACAGGGACAAAATTGAACAAATCAAGAAAGTTACAAATTTTATATAAGGAACAGACTAACAGTTAACAAAATTAAAACAGGTAAAATATTGAGGTATCAACATAGAATAATTGATTGGTCACTGCAAGTCTTACAAAGGTGAAGAGAAATGAAGATTGGGGTGGGGCTGTGAAAGGAACATAGGTAGGGCTGTGTAGTGAAGGTGAGGGTATAGCTGTGAGGGTATGGCTGTAAGGGTATGGCTGTAAGGGTATGGCTGTGAGGGTATGGCTGTGAGGGTATGGTTGTGAGGGTATGGCTGTAAGGGTATGGCTGTGAGGGTATGGCTGTAAGGGTATGTCTGCGAGGGTAAGGTTGATTGTTGATTGAAATTATTTAAACTCTCAAGTTAGCATTTAAGTTAAGATACCCATGCTCTTTCTATGCGCTCGGTATTGGAAAGAAGAGTCCTGATTGCCATTGCACTTCTCACATTAAACATTTGATGCAACTAACATAGAGTAACATCAATTGAATGCACCTCTATATAATATATTCATGCACACAAATATGCAACCACACAGGAAGCAATGTGATGAGTCTGAGATGCGCTTAGCAAAGATATTAACAAATGGAAAAATGTTTTCCAAACAATTCTCTGCCCAGTTTGTGGTTTCCTCAGCAGGTCACATTAGACCTGGGATCACACATAACGTTGTCAGATGGTTTTCTTCAAAGCTGAACCATCCAGTGCTACTCGGACATTGTCATTATCAACGGGCAACCACTATTAAGTACTTAAATCATAAGAATAATTTCTTTTATCACATAGAGTTATTACAAGGGCAATAAGCACACAGTGTTATGTGAGCAATGTTGTGTTTTTATTGACAGAGGCAGCAAAAAAATTCTTGTTGATATCACATTATCCAAAATTAATACACACTTGACTGTTGAATCAATAAAATTGACACAAAATCAAATATAAAAAAACCTACACCATCCATTGTATTATAAAGCTTATTTCATAATGTCTTTGAAATCATTAAAATAGTCTTGAGACACTTGTCAACGTAGTTTGTATCTGACTGAATAAGCACAGTTGCTGGCTACTACTTTGGGGCATAGAGAGCGAATGTTTTAACATTTCATCTTAACCAATGTCCAATGAGAAATTGAAATTTTTCACTTAAAATCTTTGATTCTAAACCCAAAGCTGTAAGTACTAAAGCAAGTGTGCAAATAATTTTGGAACAATAAAAAAAAAAAGATGCTGATCATATACCCTGCTGGTCGAGAAGATCTGAAAAGAAATTTTATGTTATTTAATAACTAAAAGATATATACCATCCTCTATATACTGAAATAAAACAAAATTTAGTAATAATGATTATCCTAGATTGTGTGTCCCAGGAAAACTATAGTGTAAGCTTAGAAAGTAAAAAACATGAAGTGATTATTCTAGATTGTGTGTCCCAGAAAAACTAGTGTAAGCTTAGAAAGTAAAAAACGTGAAGTGATTATCCTAGATTGTGTGTCTCAGGAAAACTTGTGTAAGCTTCGAAAGTAAAAAACATGAAGTGATTATCCTAGATTGGTTGTCCTAGGAAAACTTGTGTAAGCTTAGAAAGTAAAAAACATGAAGTGATTATCCTAGATTGTGTGTCCCAGGAAAAATAGTGTAAGCTTAGAAAGTAAAAAACATGAAGTGATTATCCTAGATTGTGTGTCCCAAGAAAACTAGTGTAAGCTTAGAAAGTAAAAAAGTGAAGTGATTATCCTAGATTGTGTGTCCCAGGAAAACTAGTGGAAGCTTAGAAAGTAAAAAACATGAAGTGATTATCCTAGATTGTGTATAAGGAAAACTAGTGTAAGCTTAGAAAGTAAAAAACATGGATTGTAAACACAGCTGAGAACAATCCATTATCAAACCAGTGAGAAATGTTCAAAATGGAGCCTATTGCTCTGTGATTTGCATACATTATCTATAAGAGGGAAAATAGGCAGTGTGAGAAATGTTCAAAATGGAGCCTTTTGCTCTGTGATTTGCATACATTAACTATAAGAGGGACAATAGAGCAGTAATAATATATTAGCAACATAGCTTATAGCATGAGCAGTCAGTCAGTCAGTAATAGCATGATATCCTTTTCAGGGATAAACTGAAACATTTATCTTAAGATGAATATGTTATGTTTCATTTCTTCCAACCATTTGTGTTCATCTTCATTAAAAATGGAAGACAAACTTAATCGATTTAAAGTTAAACATAGAACAAGATACATTAATCAAACATGTGGAAATTTGATTAAAGAATTTAAAATATCCGTACCCTCCTTCCAAGTTGCCTGCTCCACTTCTCATGGCTGTCATTCTTTGTTCCTCAGCACTGATGCTGGTTGCATGCTGCATCTATGAACGATAAAAGGAATCATCAAATATTAACATCTTTTTTCATAATGATTTAAATCTGGTTAGATAGTTGAAAATTGAATTGGCTGTTGCTCACTACCCTTCCTGTGTACATTTTGAGCAATTTTTAGACATAATATCCAGCACACAATCGCATTTAACAGGAAATAGATGCTGCCAGTACTGGGTTTAAAATACTGTAAATTGCATGTAACATATCGACGGTTTCTCGCTCTAACTGTTTATCTAGATTTTAACATTAAAGAAGTCGTTGCTAAATAATTTACTATGATGGCCATCTGAAAAACGGAATTAACACATTTCCTTTGTAAAAAGATGGTTTCTAACATTGTCCTTAATAATATGAGGACTGTAACATTCATCAAATACCTCAAAGATTGTGTCCTCACAGAAGTTGACAAAGCTCTCCAGTTTCTCCTTATCTCCTCCTTCATTGACAACACTGTGCAAGAAGGATCTCTTAGATTCCTGGAATAACCAACATAGTAATATTACATTAAATGAAGTAATAATTCCAAATGTGAAAGGAATATCATTTGGATTTAAGGACAGGATAGTCATGCAAACCTTCAGAGACACAAAATGTAGCATCAAGAGCCCTATCCATGTAATTTTTTTACGCAGAAAAGAAATAATAATTTGGATGTAATGCTGCAGTAATTTTAAATTGTATACACCATAAAAAGGAGAAAGAAGCTAGCAGATTCAGATTTAAGTTGAATGGGGGGGGGGGCACCCCTTAATGCTTTCCCTCTCTGTCTCTATCATCTTTCTGTCAAGCCCATATGGACATGCACATAATTCCTTTTCTATTACTTCTACTGTTCATTGGCCCAGGATTAATCACTAACAAAATAATTCCCCGACGTCAGGGTCAGACACAGATAAAAGTTTACTAATACAGTAAAAGAAACAATGAGGTATTTCTTGTGCAATTCTTAAAACATCTATCTTTTCATATAGTGCCTATCATCATCATCACCAACATAAAACAGATCATCACTGAAGAACTGATTGCAAAATAATACAAAGCTTTTTCAAGTGATTATTGAATTGAATATCATTGAATATCAATAGCAAATATAACTTTTAACCTATTAAAGCAAACCTTAATCTGAGGCTCCTCCCACTGATCAATGTGTGACTGTGTGATCTCAAAGTAGACACGTTCAATACGATTAGCGCTACCCTGGATCTCAATACGGCCCAAGTATGGCTCAAAGTAGTCTAAAACACTCTTTGCCTTACCCAGCAGACGCTCCAATCTGAAATTAAGCATAGTATCATGTCGTTAATAAAAACAAAATGTCAGTGAGTTTGCAACCTAATCCAGTAAAAAATACAATAAAGATCATAAAGAATGAGTTGATATATTCTTAACATGTTGTCTTATATTGGTTAATTTGGCATATGGTATGCGAGATATAGATTGTTTACTTCACGACCTACCTTGGTTCATTAAGCATATGGTCTGAAAGATAAAAATTAGTTGCTTGATGACTTATTTCTGTTCATTTGGCATATGTTCTGAGATTTATAGATTGGTTGCTTGCCAACCTACCTTGGTTTATTTGGCATATAGTCTGAGAGATATAGATTGGTTGCTTGATGACATACTTTGGTTCATTTGGCATATGTTCTGTTAGTTTTAGATAAGTTGCTTAATGACTTACTTTGGTTCATTTGGCATATGTTCTGAGAGATTGGTGAGCAGCACTGCCATGGTGAAGCCAATGTCTTTGGCAGGATTATGGAACCTGTCTGTAAACTCAGAGAAGTCTACCTTGCCATCGTGGTTAGCATCTACACACATCATGATGTACTCTATCTCCTCCCTGAGAACAATTACACATGGAATATATACCAATGTTTAAACATTCAAACATACAGAATGTCTTCAACAAAATGCTTTCCAAGGCATTATTACCAAAACAAAGTCATATTTCAAATGAGTATAAACATAAACTGTTAATTTTGTTTTAACACAATGTCATTTTATAAATAGGATGAAATTTGAAGAATCGAAGACATAAGAAATATGTTACTAGGCAAAATAGTTCATAGTTACAACTCTTGTTAAAATCAAACATAATTAAGCAATTTATAACACATGCTAGTCTTAATTGTTAGCAACCACATATTATAAGGAAACATTAAATTAAATAAGAAAGAAGAAAAGCAGATACGATTCAGTAAATCCTGAATATTGATCAATAGTTTATAAAAGAGTTAAGCACACAATATAATAAAATAATAATAAATACAGATAAATGTTGATTCAAACAATCAGACTTTCTGATGGAACAAGTCTAAAATACTTAAAGAATTATGTTTGCTGTGCATGGGATTGTAAGCTCACTGTTTTTAATACAAAAACATAATGATTTGTCCTTCTTATCAACCCTTAAAAAGACAACTCAATCCTTTTACGGTTGCGCACCTTACTGTATCTTTATAAATCTTACCATGTTAATATGTAGCCATGATTCAATAACTAGATTCGTCTAAGATAATATACCCTCTTACACCAATTCCCATAAATAAACAAAAATCGTAATATCTATGTATCTATATAACTTAAAATCCTGACACAGACCCTGTATTTTGACTTTGATAAAAGCAAATTACACATGTGTACTCATTTTAGACTCAAGTGGAACACAGGTACCTGATAATGGGCGGTTGTGAATTAATTTGTAAAACTGTTTAGGTGTAGTCAGTGCCATATTCTACTTCTTACAGATTGAGATCATACAGTTGTCTATTTTATCAGGATTACACGATTCAGTAAAACGTTAAAACACATGATTTTAGTATCATAGAGTTTGAGCAATAAAAATATTTACTACTAAATCAACAATGTTCAATATTTTTCATATAATTCTGGTAAGCTTGCAAAAGCAATTGCCAATTTATTTGTTCTCCATTTTTTTCCTAAAAAGTCACACCTTCAATTATTTTGGATTACTGACAAAGCACACATTAAATCATATAGTAAGAAGGGACAAACAAAGCAGTCAATCAACTCCTATAGATGTGAAATAAAACTGATAATGATGTTAGTATATGGCATTAGCAATGGAAGTGTCCATTGCCAGCTAAAATTTTAAATCTGTGTGGCACCAGCAGAAAGCAGTAGGAATATATAAAATAGCTCTTGTATGTATGAAAATCCTTTAATTTCTGCGCAGGCAAGAAGCTTGTAAATAGACTGGACAATAGTGCATGACTGAACATAACAGAAAGCAACAGCAGCTAACACTGTCTTATAACCTTTCAAAAATATAATGAAAATAGCACACACTAGATGATTTGACAACATTGTATTGGTTCAATATATGATATATATTCACATTTACACAAGACACATCCACATATGGATACATGCACTGTCCAATGAATGTAAGTTTTTTAAAGACCTAATGAGGACTGAGAAAAAATTGTAACAGATCAAAAACAAACAGGAATGAATGCCTCAAACTCAAATGATGCTGTGACTTTAGACCTTCCCAAATAAGAAACCAGCCACCAACAGAATCTTTGTGATCAACGAAATTGTGTTCAATGAAAGGATTTCATACTGCATTTATTGATCTAAGAATTGGATAAGAATCACACTGAAGCTATACAATAGTAAGTATCAGTTTAACTTTTCCGTTTGTGATGGTCGCACTGTCTATTGCCAGACAGATTGAAATTTCACTACCAGTAGAAATAACTATAAGAAAAGATCTTTCTCCGAAATTTTCCTTGAATTCATCAAAGATCAAATTTGGCAGCTCATTTTGAATTGAGACTTAGGAACAAAATCCTCAAAATACAGTTACTGGTCGGTGTAAGTTATCAGTTTACATACTCTGATGAATATCTGGTGAAAATATGAGTTTGATATGATGAGAAAAAAGCATCCAGAATGGTATTCAGTGAAAAATCATCTTTACAGCCATGGAATCTTAACCAAGCAGAATGTGTGCAGACTCTAGTCAATCATTCACGCTTCAGTCAGATCCTTAGTCTTTTATTGTTTGACTTTGTCTCTACACAATTGGGCTGAGACTTGAAAGAGATGACAACGAGAAAATGGTGTTGGATTGGGCACATTTTAAGTAGGCCAGACACCACCATAGCTAGGCAGACCTTAAGACGGGACCCCCAAGGACAAAGGAAGACCAATAAATCCCAATAATCAGATCTTGGCAAATGTCAAGAGAACACCTTTGAAAAGAGAAGAGCATGATAGGGTGCTTTGGAGGGGTGTTATTGATGGCTTATGCGCCCTAGTGAGCTAAAAGGACAAGAAGGGCACAGGTACATATCAAACCTATCCTATTAAGTTAACTCTGCCTTTGAAAGAAATCCTCACTTCTCTTTTCCTAACAATGTTTAAAGCTTAATATCAATTGCAAGTAGTCTGTCACACCCTAGATATTCTGCATACTCTATTTGTCTACCACAACTGTACTTCGGGTCATCTTTTGTTGTTAAAAAAGGTCTAAATGTCATAATCAGACCGAGCATCTGTTTGTGCTACTGGTTTGATACAATTCAGTACTCCCTACTTCAATTAACTGCCTTGCAAACTGTACTTGATTTAAGAAAGGCTACAGGAGTAAACCCATATGAAAACATGCATTGAATACTCCATCAAGGGCTTATTTATATTCTTAGCTATGATAGAATAAAGGGTGACTATTCTTACACACATCACTCATATTACATTTTGAGTTAAGATAAACTAAATCTCTTATTCAAAGTTATGATAGATAGATGGGAGACTAGCACCATAGGACTTTGTTAAAAGAGCTGAAACACTAAAACTCATTCTGAGAATCCAATTTTAACAAGACAAACCACGTAAAAAGATTTAATAATAAAGATATTTGACTATAGTGTGTTAGCATGAATAGATATCAAAATGATGATTCAGAGATACTGTTTATAGTATAGGCATCTATAGGTTGAGTAGGAAACAACAGAGAAGAAACATATAAGACCTAAGTATGAACATATTTTTTCTTGTTCTGATATTTGGATAAACTCAGAGCTGAGCATACTATCCAAGCAACATTTTACATGGAATACTTTAACCCCAGAGGATTAGAAGAATTTTGTTAAAAGGGTAAAAATTGGGGGTAAAATTATATTTACACTAAAAACACAAGGTTCATTTGAATATGGCTGGTGTGTACTCAAACTTACCTGTAGTTAAGTTATAATAATGGTTTATGATCATAGAAGAATATCTAATGTATAAAAAAAACTATTTTTAGGAAGCATGAAATATTATAGAAGGCAGGAATATTGAGGGGGTTAATAATAATTTTGACTCAAGTATTAATAAGGAAGCCAGTCAGGGTTTACCTGCTAGGCACATCACACAGTAGATAGGGGCTCACATCATGCTTAAACTTACTCTGTATATACTTTTTGTGAAATTTTCCAATAAATTAAATATACTATTTTCAGGAAACAAGAAATATTATGGAAGGTCAGGATATTGAGGGGGAGGGGGTAGTGATAATTTTAACTCATGTATTAATAAGGAAGCCAGTGAGGGTGTACCCAATAGGCACAGCACACAGTAGATAGGGTCTCACGCCATGCTTAAACTTACTCAGTATATATTTTTTGTGATTCGCAAGCCTTACGGAACTCTTTGTGAGATATCCAGCCATCTTTATTTGTGTCAAATTCCTAAAAACAAAATTTTCTTTAACTCATATTCGTAAAACATAGAAATATTAAAAGAAGGTTCATCAAAGATGTTTTGAGCAAAACCAGTGCATATAAAGATCTTTAATATATAATATTATTCAGGACAATCAAGATTTCAGATCTTTACAATGCATTGCTGTTACTCCAAAAAAAGAAGAGTGCTTCTTTTATTAGTGTAGAGGCTAAACTGAGGCGGTCACCAGGCTGTGATGTACTTACATTCAAGACCAAAGAAATTTTTTTTTAAAGTTACCAGCAGATAATCTTTTTTGATAATTTTCATCCAAAATTTTATCTGTTGCAAAATCACATACTAAGAGTGAAAAAAGATTTAAAAGAATAGCCAAATGAATTTATCATTTTTTAGCCAATTTGAAAAAAAACCCACTTATATAGTAGAACTCAACAAATTCAAAACCCAACTGCATGAATTTAAATTATACAGATGCATGGTATTTTTCAGACATAATTAGTATTGAAGCCATTACAATAAATCATGGGTTTTGAATCATCATGATTCTACTGTTTTCAACTTTCATCCATACCAAAAGGTGATTTTTAAAAGCCCTGATAAGCCAGGGACTGGATAATAAAACAACTTCATATTTTTTTCATTGATGGTGACAGCCTCATTTTGTTGCCCTACAATAATAGTGAAAAAATAAATTGTAAATCATATAAAATATGAGTATACATAAAATGTCAAGCTTTTATACCAACCGGGAAAATAATTTCTGAGCATTCATAGCTTTTCTGAATTCTTTAGCTGACAGAACACCATCCTTGTTGATGTCAAATTCCTTTGAATTTGCAAAGCATTCAAAAAGAAAAACATGAATAAAATAAAAATTATGCTTTTCTTTTTGTTTAAATATTTGATTCAAGGATAATAAAACCTTAGACTTTTTACACATTACTTTAAGTAATTAAAACAAACCCAATGAATTTTCATGAAATAAAAATTAAACATTGAATCAAATGAGGGTTGGTATCAAATTATCTGGGTTTTTTCCAGATCAGCTATTATTCTTTACAAAATAACAATACCGAATGAGTACAATGCATAACCAAATAATGAAATGTCATGATCAAGTAATAGCAAAGTAAGATTGTGTATTAATAGATTTCCCTGACAGATGCATAGCTGCCAAGAAATGACAACCAAAATAAGGATCATTCTATGTAATTATTACATAATATGACTTTTATATAGTAATTCATACATCAAAATAAGGACTAAATCTGTTTTTAAGGAACACTTGTCACCTATGCAGATGTACAAGACAAATCAGATTGCCGCTTGGTCTAAATTTTGTACAACACTAGTGACTATTGATATTAGGTTTTTTGCAATTTATCTTCTTTTCTACATTTCTCAATTCTGTAGGACATGTTCAGCTGTAGAATTATCGTCACCAAAATGCCACCTAGTTGCTTTCCTTAGGACGCATTTAATGTTTATGAGACAAATCATATTTGATGTCAATAAAGTAACAGGTCTTGTTTTCTAAAAATTCAGAAGAAAATATTAACTTGTAGAAATATAACATAAATAACTCATTGTGATGAGGGGTTCTTGGATAAATCTCATAAAAATTGTCGAGTGCTGCTCACATAAATTTTACTCTGTTCTTCATCGTTAATTTTTTTAATCAATGTACTTCGGTCATTCATAGGAATAAACTATTACTGTTTGAATTTCAATGGTTTGTCAATGCTTCTATCACTCAGAATATGAATCAAGTTCAAAGCTTTAGCACAATTTTTGTTGTGTGGACAATTATTAGACTGATCTGGTACCAAATTTTACTGTCTTGATCAAAGCATTCAGCATTTTATTATGATGATTTATTCTCTATAGCAACATCTTTAGGCTTAAATAAGTAAAAGTCCACACATTCTTTATATGTCCTGACTGATAAGAATATGTATAACCGGCATGACCTTGACCTTGAGTCAACTTACCAAGAAAGCCTCTGATGTGGTCAGATCCTTCATCTTGAGGAAAATGTCAAAGAACTTGAGGATCATCTGTCAAACAGATACAAGAAATTCAAATTATGTGTAATGTTTAATGAAAAGTTACAAGTGATAAGTCTTTTTACAGGCACACAGATACCCAAACAGAGACACACAGACACAAACACACACAGACAAATTAACAGACACACAACACAACCACACACCTTTCAACTAGATATTGTATTTAAGCAGAGACTATTGGCAATTTTACAATAGCATTACAAGATTGTACAACTTAACACAAAAACTCCTTATCATTGCTTATCAGTAAAAACAACATCTGTTTGTCAATGCTTATAGGAACTCTGCAGAGTAAAGAGGAGCATCTAAGATAATGTTCCAAAATGAACTTCAGGTATTCTGCTACTTGCAGACCATGGAAAAAAAGATAACAACTTCCCATGAAAGGATGCAAATGAAAAAGTTTGAGATGAGTAGCATTTGGTATTAGCTTTATTCAAACTTAGTGTACAAAACAAAGACTTAAGGTAACTACATGTCTGTCTTCCTCATTGACACCATCTTATATTCATCTGTCCCCCCCCCCACCCCCTACACAAGTGACCTTCCTACTTCATACTAAATAATCTTTTTAAGATCATCACCTCATTAGTGGTCATACAATACACACAATGGCTCATGTTAAGGATGAAATTTGGTGGGTAAAAATAGATTTAAAAAAATGATTACCTCAACGTTTGTGGTTGATTCCACTAAAGTATCCACCATCTGTTTACCAATGGGTCCATTCATTACGTTTCCTGAAAAGGTACACAAAAAAGCATATCACCATCAAGTTCACATATCTTTTAAATTTCAGAAGAAAAACTGGTATCAGAACAAAATAACTTGTGTCAAGAGGCACAAAAGCTGTGTTCAACTATGTAAAAACAAAGATGCCAGATATCTGCATACTAAAGACATTATATACAGAAAATTGGAGAAGGGAAGTTGGACTTAAAATAAGTGGATATGGATACTAAATAATTTGAGCAGAGTTTTTGAGATGTTACTGAATCAAAACTTTTTATATATTCTTCCCTTGTTTAGCCAAAGTGCAAAGTGATAGTAAGATGTTGCTTATGTTGCTTTGCCTTTGACAGACTATTTCACTTTCATATTATTTGTATGCTGTCCAAATCACAAATCATTAATTGATCAAGTACAATTTAAGGGGAAAAATCATTGCCAGTAATTTATATCAGGTTGTGTAGCTCTGACATGATAGGATCGTGCATAAACAGAAAGGTCACAATGATAAACATTTCCTTTCATTTACAACAAAAATATTGTGAAATAACCAACCTTCTAACATAGAGAGTAACATGATCATCATTTCTTTCTGCAGGTTCATGAACTCCCTCAGTAGTTCCAGTTGGTCTGGATCCTTAAAATAAAATAAAAATAGAACATTTTTTAACAAGAACTTTAAAAAACATTATTGACATCACAAAAACTCACAACACTACAGACTTCTTGCCAGATGGTTGAGAAGATCAGCTCTACTCTGTCACAGCCAATCAGAGGATGAAAGGTTCACAAAATGTAATGATTTGAAATCAATTAACTTCTCAAAGATCAAGCTTTTCATTATTAATAAAAAAAATCTTAGAGTCTAAAATCTTCGATGTGACGAGTGGATTTGTTATATTAATTTCAGTCCTGAACTTTCTAAATATTCAAAAATGCAGATGAGCATATACCTCATTACCCTTACGGAGATAATAAATTCTTTCCTTAAAACAAAATAAGTCAACAGCACACAATTTAGTTAACACCTATTAAATTGTAAACATGTTCAACTTTGCAGTCATCTTCTGACAATTAAAACTGAAATAAAATACAGAAACAGATTAAAAGATTCACATGATCATTGTTTGTGGCACTTCTCAACAATCTAAAAAAAATCACATCTAGAGGTTCTCATGAACATCTGGAACAAAAAAAGTTATTTCAGTAGTCATGGCCTTCTATAGACCTGATTTGAGAAAAATAAGAATGTAAGAAAACGTCATTCTATTCAAACACATGCCAGTTCAAAGACAACATCAACAAATCAGCTAGGAAATATCAGACTACAGTCTTCAGTCTCAGAACTTAACAAATCCCCTTCAACAAACATTTCAGTAGAATAGGAGCCAAAACAGATGCATCATGCCCTTTGTGTGGCTACCACCGGGAAACTGTTGAATATCTTCTGTTCGAGTGTTCTAATCTTGATGATCTAAGAACTCATTAATTAAGTAAAATGGCTGAGAAAAAGGAATTGAGCAAAACAAAAATATTTTTATAGGACATCTTCTATTCACCTTTTCAATATCTCAAAACATTAAAGTACGACAAGTGGAAACTTTTAACTGGAGGCTTTAAATACAATTATCACTAGGAGGAATTGCTAGGTTGACTTATGACTTCAACCCTTTCAGTCAGTGTCAATCTCTGACTCTAGTCAGTCTATAAAATGGCTAGTGGAGGAGGTAATAATGTATAACTACATCAAATAAGGCTAAAAACAACATTGATTGTAATCACTGTAGCTCAAATAACCTTGACATATGTCCTGATTGTTAGAACCATGTTACTGCCTCTTACCAAGGCCTACAGTGTGATGTGTGCTTCCAATAGTGACATGCCAAATGTGCGAATGTGAAGCCAAGTGAGTATGAAATGTTTCAAAGACGACATGTTTACATAAGCTTGGTTCTGTATGGGCTGCCATACTTCAGGTACTAAAAAGGCAAGGATAAATCTAACGCTGTAATGCTAAAAATAATTATGGAAATGATCACCAGTTTAATGAAGAGTTATAACAAAACTTGAGGTAATTGAAGATAGAATGATTAACATAGAAAACAAAAATAGTATTGATAAAAACATTGAAGATCTTGTAAAGTGCAAGTTAGACAAGTTGATGGCAGAAGCCCCAAAACGAGATGATAGAAAACTGAACTTGATTCTGGTGAATAACCAGAAGGTTCAAAACCGGAAAAAAAGGACACAGAGTATAATGATGTTACCAATGTTCAGAAAATCCTGAAAAGGATACTTCCTGAGGAACAGATAAAAACCTCTGCACCATCAGACTTGGAAAGTATAATGTAGGCATGCAACCAAGAATACTGAAAATGACAGTAGATAATATGCCAACCAAGTTGAAGATTGCTTCAAAAACAAATAAACCCTTTAAAAGAACAACATAAGAAATTTTACTTTAACAAATACCTGACAAGGAAACAAAGAGCCTAATACACAGTTCTGAAACTGGAAATTAGATCAAGAAAAAAAAGGAGAACATAGCCTGAATATTGCTGGGGACAAGATAAATTAGCAGCCGAAAGCAACTGCTCCTGCTGAGGGAAATAAAGAGTGACTATCACTGCCCAAAATTAGTTCTAGCACTACCAAAAATGTAAATATTGTTTCAAAAGAAGCAGATTTTATTTCAAATAAGTTTAATTCCCAAAGTGCAGACAAACCAAATAAAAATGTTCAACACACCAATTCTAATTTAAAGATGTAAATAAAGGATTTTATACTACTTTTTATTCAAACTTGGATGTAATGTCTTACAAAAAGGATAAATGATGAGCACTTTCCAAAATGATGATCCTGGTATTTTAGATTTCAGTGAAATCTTTAAAAAAAAGGACCCAACTATAGCCAACTAATTTGTTTATGATAAGGAATCATTTAAAGGGAAAAAAGGAGTGGTGTTGTACACCAAGAGCAGCTTAAATTCTAAACATTTTACAGTGCAACATACTGGACCTTGTACTCACTAAGGACAATAAGGACATTACCAATATAAACAACTGTTTGCCCACTGGGCAAGAGTGACCACATTCTGATAAAAATGTCTACGGGTATAGAATTCCAAACTTGGTAATTCTAACCATTCTATCCTGTGAGGATAACTAAGTTATAAGCAGAGCTATTGATACCTGGTAGTCTCCTGGAGGACGTTGTACCCGCTGATTCTGTAAATAGTTTTGAAAATAGATTTGAGAGGCACTTGAGCAAATACAAATTTGCTACCAGTTTTGACATAGAATAAATTTATAAAAATATTGAAACTCCATTCTGTTTCAATATACCGAGAGGAATACCAAAACATAAGCACAAACCATGAAGCAGAACACTTAAAGAGGCCAAAGGCTTATATAAGCCTATAGTGTTTAAAAAACTATGCTATGTAAGGGGTCTCAGGGCTGTTTGGTAGTCATCTTAGCTGTGTTGAAGTCATCCTCCATGATCGAAATCTTGAAGTCTCTTGTTGACTGCTATATGTACATTGGTGACGTTTGCTGGTTGGTTCAAATCTTTATTTACATAGATTAGCTTGTATTTAGGTTTCCTGTATGGTGTGTATGTCTCAAATATAAAGTTATCATTATTTCCCTCTTTCTGTTACTAATGAATCATCAAAATAATAATAGTTTGAGTTTAGGTATATTTGAATGAACTGAAGATTAAAAATTATTATTTTGAAATGCAAATGTATGAACAACTGAATGGCTGGTGTATAAAATGAGGGATTGTGTCACTTACTTTAGATAGTTTGTCTTGCATATGAGCAAAGATGTACAAGAAACCTCCTACAGCATCCCACAATCTGCTGTGAGCTAACGCCAGCTGGTTCAATGAACATGGACCCTGAAAAATACATTTTTCACAATGTCAAGTAATTATCTTTATTGGTATTGTTAAGTACAGTAGACTTTGCTTATAATCACATCGGCTATTATCACAATCTGCTTACTATCACAGTTGCTCTGGCACATACTTTTTTACTAGACAATAAGTTCTGGTTACTACCACAATAGTCAGCTAAATATCAGAGAAGGATTCAAAGTCAGATAAGTTTGTCTATATTTTGTTAAAATGAAAGCCTTCTTATATTATATGCACTCTTATCATAAATAGGATAACAACGTTTAATGATACCTTTCAGAAGTAATTTACATACTCAATTATATAAAGGATACATACAAATGTCTTAGTCTTAGTGGTGGAATAACTTTCTAGTCACTCACCTGTATATACTCAGTCAGTGAGTTGAATACTTGAGCTGCCACCATGATAGCTCTACTAAAGTTTTCCTTTCCTGAATCATCAATACAATCTCTGCCTGAGTAATGCCAGTAGAAGTCCATGATGGATTCCTGGGCAAATTATGGATAATGAGAAGACACATAGAAAATGAGCAAAAGATGACAAATTTGAATAAATTGAGGATCATTAAATCAATATGAATTACTATTTCTCAATCTAAACTAAATATATTTATCATTGAAATGTGACAAAAAGACAAACAAATTAATTGCATAATACAATACAAATATTTACAACGATGTAAAAAGGTAAAAAAAAGCTTATAAAGTATTTTTAACTATTTCTACGTAACTAGGTAACTACAAAAAGAAATGTATGTTTTTTTGGTGTTACTCCTCTTTTGTGATGAGAGAATATTATTAAAAGAAACAAAAAGCTTAAATGAGAGATCTTCCATCTAAGATATACCTGTAATCTCAAGAGATAGTCTACAGTGCAAATAACAATATTCACTGTGGTGGTGTTGCCTGCCTGGGTCCTCAGATAGTTCTGGAATTCTGAAATGGACAAAAAACAAGTTTACAAGACCTTAATAAAGAAATATCAAAATAGCTGAAATATCACAAACAAATGACTTGCTATTTTGCTAACTATAGTTATGTGATATTCCTTTTCTGATGATGTAAGTATGAAAACTGAGAGAAGTCACAGGGTAAGTTGTTTGTGAAACTCCCTAAACAGCTCCAAGGAAGACTGTATGGTCAAGACCAATCAATAATAACTGATTGTGCTTTAGTGACAGTTTAACCCACTCATGTTATTATAAACACTTTGTAGTGCTTCCCTCCATGCCATAAACAGACTTCAGTACTTCAGGAAGTATTATTAACTTAGACCACTATAGTGACAATTGAGTAGAAAATACCAAGACAGAAGAGTTTTTTGTAAAAATGTATAGGTGTTACGCCATCCACAACACATGAAGATGACGTCGTTGACTAAGGACTGAACAAATGGAGAGTGGTAGCAAACATGCGACACTGGCCTGATTTGAACTCAAAGAACTCAAGTGTTATAAGCATTCAGCTATTGAGGCTTTGTCTCAATATAATACAAGACATCATGATATCTAAAACTAAAAAAAGGGTAATCTGAGAATAAACTTGATCCAATAACTAATTTGATAAGATGTTCCATATTGTGTAATCAAAGAACAGAGCAGTTTCTTATGGTGTTATACATGTGGGAGACATTCTTTACATCATATAACAAAACCAAAGTCTCATACTCACCAAGGTTGTGACCCTCACAAAGCAACTGCAAAAATCTGAAGACCTTACATGTAACTTCAGCATCACATAAGTTGCCTGCTCCAGACTCTGTACTCATGCCCAGACCTCTGGCTTTGTTGATACGCTCAAATGCATCAAGGTCAAGCACACTGCAAAACAGAAATTTTCATTACTCTTGATTTTTTCTTTTCAACCTTCACTTTCATAACTTATTAAAGCTTATGATATTTACCACTGCAAAGACTGTAACAAGTCTTGAAAAGATTCCTGATTAAACCATAGTTGATCTTTTTAAGGCTGTTAGATAAATACACTATTCTAAGGGTAATCTTTTAAATACATTAACAATTCGCACACTTTGATAAATAGAACATGAGGTCAAATATCACAAAAAGGATGGGTATGACCACAGGTGGTTTAGTTTAATACCTATAAAATTAGAAAATAGAAAATGGTTAAAGAAATCTTTTCCCCCTGTGCTTTTGTGAAAAGCGCCAATTCTTTGCAGAATTAAACAAATTGTTACTATTTTCATGAACAAAAAATGAAGGTAAAACCAACAATCATGCAAGCTAAGATGTAGGGTTCCCAACAGTAGTAAGGACTTTTCTATTATTATGTTTATTTTTTCATATTATTTTCATATTGAAATTAGAACCAAGAACAGAAAAACTTGACGCTTAGATTGGCAAGTACATTTGAGAGCTATAGGAGAATGAGCTGAAACAGATCACATTACCTGCATTGCTGCATCAAACCAGACAAGGACATGAAGAAGCCAACATCTTTCTTGTCTTTCAACGACTGAGCCATTCTCTGTTGAGAGATTGTCATAAGATGATAAGCATGAGTTTTTAATTCTTTTTAATTTAAAAAATAGAAGAATAACATAAGTTGGACAACAGCAAGATTTATTTTTCTAAAAACGACCATGTAATAATTTCAATTTTTGTATTGAACGAAAAAGTGTTGATACTTCTTCCAAACATTAGCTTGACCAAGTTGGCAATTGGTAAATTATTTCAAATTAAAAATTAACAAAGGGGACAGATATAATTAAGCCCCCCTAGCCACAATGCCAATACTAGACGCAGTGAGTAAAATAAAAATCACTGCCACTGTGACCCGAAATTGAGATTACAGGACCTCTAATATCTTTAGCTTGTACGGAATGCATAAGAGAAAACATGCAATCAAAGACAGGATTGAAATTGTAATTAAATGAGCATAAGTTTCATTCTTCAGGTTTACGAAAACACTTCTTTTCTTTAGGGGAGGGGGCAATTATGTTTTGATTAATATTTCCTAAAATTATTTCATCTATTTGAATCACTGTACATCAGATAATGTTCTAAAAGGTTTAACATGGTTTCAATGTATATAAATATTCTCTACCTTTTGCACAGCAATGTTGCCTCCACGGAGGAGAGATATGCCCAAATCTATGGTCTTGGTCACCATGGGTCCTGGCTCTCCTGGATAAATAGTAATATTATTATATATTCAACAACTGAACAAGGTGGAAAGAAAGAAATAGTTCTTTAAGAACTTGAACATGAGAAAAGAAAGATTAACATTAAAATGTCAATAAAAACTATTTGTGACAAACTAAGAGGATGTTTATATTATGAAATATTTCAAATGCACAAAATATAAAGCAAATATGGACTTTTGATTTCTTATTGACAAAACAAAGTGAGAGTCAAAATAAATAATCAATCAGTATTTGACCAGGTTTTTGTGCCATCAAGGCTGAAGCATTTCATTGTCTTTTGCTTATTTGACACAAAATCAAATTTGTTCAGATGAAGTTTGTAACTGACATATCTTTAGATTAAAGATATTTATATTTAAAGCTCTTTTAAGGGACTTGGATTGCCTTCATATTTTGAAATCAACATCAACCTGAGAAAAATCATAATTGGAAGTAGCTTATTTATAATCATTTGTTTTTAGTTTGATCAAAATTTCTGAATGTGTAAATATCATTTGTCCTCACCTTTACTGGCACTAATGTACTGCAGCACCATCTCAGCTGAGCAACGATCGGACAGACGAGACTGCTCGTATAACAGCTGTTGTTTTTCCATCTCTTGTTCCTGTGATCAACATCATTAAGTCAAAATTATTTTGTTATCAAATTTCATTTTGTTAGCATTTTAATCCCATTTTTACCCAAACCAAACAATGACTCATATCAGTATAAATACTTTAAAAATCAATAAAAATCAACATATATTGTCAAACTGAGACCAAAGTATCATAACAACAATGACAAGACACATATTTTACATATTCCATGTGTACACTGATCATAACAATAGGTTTGACAATCTAGTAAAGAAATATCTGGTTGCACGTTTACTCATATAATCTACAAACCAATCAACTTAAGTGGATGTTTAAGTCATAGAATATAAAAACTCTATCCAAAATATTGAAAGATAGAGTACCAGGTGTCCAATAAAGAGTGTCCCTCAAAAAAACATTTATCAAAACTTATAAACATTTGTTTCATGACACTCTTTATTGGACACCTCAAAATATAGAATGATATAGAGTAAATAGTATTTACGAATGGCTGTGCTATAAGTACAGGGTTGATCTATGCTGTGATCTCTGGTGTGCTATATGTATATGGTTATATTATCAATATGTGGTTGTACTATAGAAATGTGGTTGTACTATAGATATGTGGTTATAATATCAATATGTGGTTAAACTATCAATATGTGGTTATACAATCAATATGTAGTTATACTATCAATATGTGGTTGTACTATAGATATGTGGTTATACAATCAATATGTGGTTATACAATCAATATGTGGTTGTACTATCAATATGTGGTTATACTATTGATATGTGGTTATACTATTGATATGTGGTTATACTATTGATATGTGGTTATACTATCAATATGTGGTTATACTATAGATATGTGGTTATACTATTGATATGTGGTTATACTATCAATATGTGGTTGTACTATAAATATGTGGTTATACTATCAATATGTGGTTGTACTATTGATATGTGGTTGTACTATCAATATGTGGTTGTACTATCGATATGTGGTTATACTATCAATATGTGGTTGTACTATCAACATGTGTTTTTACTATCAATATGTGGTTGTACTATAGA
>JAUUEB010033319.1:0-23924 GCA_032362205.1 Clione limacina
TTGAATAAAGTGAAACAGTTTATTCAAAAATATCAAAAATGAATACACAAAAATGAAGACTAAACATGTTTCGGCATGTAATGCATATCTTCTGTCAAACCACACTTTGAACACTTTGCAACACACCGTAAAATACTCCTTTCACTCGGCACATCAACAGCAGTAGACTGATTCTTTAAAGAAATGTTAAACTGCTTCACATAGAGCGATCTTGTTATCTTAAATAACCTTGGTTCTAAGTACACCTTTACTGGCCCGTTGCAAAGGAGTGAAGTGTTTCGATATTTTCATGTTGGCTGGCTACAATAACGGCTTTTCGTTTTTGTTTTATAAAATGCCATGAATAAATCTTTCTACCTTTCAAATGTGATGCAATTTGGTGCAAAAACAGAAAAGTTATTAAAAGGTGTATGGGTAACACTCTTTTCCGGACAACCGGTAGATGAATGTAATTGTTAATTAGGCAAACACGCTGTGGTCTCATCGTCAAAGGTAGGAATAAATAAAAAAAAATACTTGCACATAGGCTAGTTATGTCGTTCCCTAAAAGCAGTTATCTAAAAGTTTGAAAGTTTTTGAAAATCTATATTTTTTTGACAGATTAAAGTCTATTTAATACGTTCATGTAATTTGTTCATTTAGTGGACGTATCGTTAAAATAGGACCCTCCTATTCTGCATGTAGCCTCTTTTAGTGATCTTAATAAAACAGTTTTCTCCAATTGTTTAAAACAATATTTGACATAGTTGTGGACCCTATTTAGTTTGTTTGCTTTATGTTCTAACCTAATTTGTCCTGTGGTTGCATTGTAAAAAGAAAGACTCTAATGTTCATTACTTTCTAAGCAAAGTTTACATAAGGATGTGTATCTAGGTTATTGTGCAAAATGTTTAACTCTGAGCACATCTGCCGTCATCTAACAATGAATGTAAAAAAATAACTCTTTTCTGTTCTCAATTTTAACACCCTGCAGAAGAACAAATTTCTGCAATTTGTCCCTTTAGTCAATTTAATCACATGTTGCTATATATTCTTGAACGTCCACCAACCATTTACCCTCTTCACTTGCTTTCACAGCAAGCGACAAGACATTAACCAATCAAAATCGATCCCGCTTACGCCATGGCAGAGTTTGTAACTCGCATGTCCGAGATGGTGTTCCACGATGCATATAAATATGGTCAGCTAACGTTGTGCTAGTATATTAATATAAATATATACACGAGTATACAATATTGAACTTTGTACTCACATAATACTTCAGTGATTAAACTTAAAGTCAAAGTGCAACACAAAGCTTGATAACAGTCAAACCATGAACAAACTTGTAAGTATACTATTTTATTTCTGTAAAACAAAATTTGTTTCTGGTTTAAATTGTCAGGTCTATTACATTTTTCTGTTACAGAAACTTTATGTGTTTTAAAAGTTATGTTTTTTTTCTAGACTGCTTAAGCGATTTGTGTTTTGTATACCTTACCATGAGACTGTGTAGCTCAGTAAGTATTGTGTCTGCTAGCCATGCGGAACTCCCGTGTTCGATTCTTAGGAGGTGCAACTGGTTCAAACTTAATCGTGAAATACCTAAACAGTTCCTTATTTAAAGTCCACTTGCTGACTAAAGTTATTTTAGATAATGACTGCTATGTGACTCTTTTGAAAAATAACATGTCTTATTTTTAATTGACGTGGTTTGCATATATCGTTTATCGTTCTTTTTTAGGAGGTTGGTGCAATTATTTCGTAACCGGAAGGACACATTTAAAATACGTTCATTTAAAATATTATCATTAATATGACAGGAAATTATAAGAAAAGTATTTATCTTATATAATCGAGAATTTTTTTTGCATTAACAATTATACACTTAAAATGATTTGGCCTAGTTCCTTCAGTTTTTCGTGAGTTCATTGCCCTGTTGAAATACAAGGTTTAGTTTTGTAGAGAAGATTGACCTAATAAGTGCCCCATTTAAATCATTGACGACCTCTTTTCATAACATAAAGGGACAAATCTTTGAATATGTCGCACGGTGTATCCACAATGATATACATTTTAGTCTAGGGAAGACCGTTTTCGCACATGTCTTATATTTAGTAAAGAGCGTTGCGCCTTCTAACATTTTTCAATGTTTAAATTTTTAAATTTCGCAGTATTAAGTTACACCAAAGCCTCCTGTGTTCGATTCGTGTCTGTTCTATTTATTCCCTGATTGGACAGAGAACGATGTTCCTTATTTTTGGTTATGACGATTGCACTCGATTCTAATTTTTACTTGGAGGTAACTAAAAATCTAGACTTCCTTTTGCTCCAGTCTTTTGAACTCTTTAAAAATCAAAAGCATCACCAAAGTATTTCTGATACTTGGGGGGGGGGGGGGGGGACCCCCCCAACTCAGTCAAAATAAGGTGCATAGGTGATTAGTCCCCGAAACACCTTTGAGCTGGATATCTTTCAAACTCTAACCTTTCTAGCGAAGACCGTTCTCTCACATGTCTTTTATAGATCATTTCAATGAATATAAGATTTACAAATTTGTACTTTCACTATCAAATGTAATATATCGATTACATAATTACTTTAAAAATAACAACAAGTCATTCATACATTACGCACTAATTAATTGTTTTAAATCAAATCAGCGTTAAAAATACCTTCTTTTCTATTATCTCATTATATATAGAGGATCACAGCACTAAAACAAATAATAGATATAAGAAATACAGTTCATGCTTAAATCCTTTAACCAGTGTCCACAAAATGAAGCATTGGTCTTGGTCTCATATACAAAGATCTTTGGTTCGGGATAACAATTTAGAAAAAGAAACTCTTTCCTAAGAGAATATATGGGTTGCAAGCTTGAGAGTACTGTTTAAGCAAAACATGAGACTACACATGCAACTTTTGATGCAAGCAAGCTGAAATAATGAATGTAATGCAGTGACTTGTTTGAATTAGTGAGTGAAATGTGTGTATGCTGGTCATTGCAATTGTTTGTTTATAACAATTCGTCTATTCGGTCTGAGAAGAAAAACAAATACCGACACTGTTTTTCACTTAGTGCATCTGATGAGCGTTTTTCACTTTGTATCTATAATGAATTATTATCATTTTACAAACTTTCATTTAGCATAACTACTACTTTACTCAAAAGGTGGACCGCTTGCCCAGACCAATTTGACTATTTCTCTCAATTCCCCCCGTCTTCAAACACTGTTTTAACTGAATCCATTTTATCAGTATGACAACCAGTACTTGTAGGAGCTGGTCTATGTACGTTTTACACATTCTCCCTACTCACATATATCCACGGTTGGGTTTCTCAGCAGCAAGTTGCTCGTAATAACATCTTTTCTTCTCCGGCATTGCCCCTTATTCGCTTTCCGTACTCTCTTAAAGTTGATGCAATGAGAAGGAGTTTTTCATAGAGTTGCTTCTTTGTTGAGTACTGCTCCCACAATATTCTCTCAGCATTGTGGTTCATGTGCCATGAGCTGGTGGTCTTCAAGCTACAATGTGAGTATCCAACCTGATGAACCATAGAGCAGGATGGATTAGACTTTTGCCCTGAAGAAATCTTGTTATGTTCTCTGGCAGGTTTGAACTCCAAATAATCTTCAGACCTCCCAGTGCCTTCCATGATTTGGCGATCTGGGCTGGGTCCTAACCTCTTTCTCTGTGGATGCTATGTTGCTGCTGAGCTAGGTAAACTCTTGGGTTTTCTTCAGGTCGGTGCCATTCAGTGCTTTGATCTGTCCACTGTCCATCTTGGTTGAAACAGATGAATTTGATCTTGCTAGCATTTACATGCAGTCCTATCGGGCAACTGCATTTTCTGGGGAATAAAATAGTGTTGCAGCATCTTCTACTTGTCAGAGAATAATGCCTTTAGCACAGCAGCCAAACATCTCATGAGAAAGAAAACAACATCCATCACAGGAACAAAAATTTGTCTGGTTCCAACTAATATCTCAAACAAAGCAAGGATTAGTTTTTTTTCTGCTTCACTGTATGTAATATATATTGACTGAACCAGAGGCAGATCCAGGCAGTGCACAAGCCTTCATTAAGATATATTTTGCATAAGAACAAGCCATGTTTAACAGCAAAAAAAACCTTTAAGATCACTTTAATAATCGGAAAACAGTACAGTCCGGATAATACAAACTTGGTTAATATGAATTATTGATAATTCAAAGCAAATGCAAAAGTCCCAATTTTTACCCTCTCTTTTTAAATAAAACGTATTTTCTGCTTGATTTATATGATGTGTATTTATGAATGATTACTCTTGAGACCAATTATTCCCTTCTCACACAATTAAGACTTTGAATTATTAATAGATCTAATCATATTATGAATACGTTTTATTTAAAAAGAGAGGGTAATAATTTGGGACTTTTGCATTTGCTTTGAATCATCAATAATTCATATTAACCAATACTGAGATACGAAAAAATACTTAAAATGAAAAAACTGTTCTGCATTCCTTCCGAGTTTACAATTCAAATCAGCTGGCAGAGAAGAGTAGAGTCAAATGAACAATTGCTAATTTGATTTTCCCTCTTTGTTTAAGTAATTCATAATATGAGCTATTGATAATTCAAAGCGAATTACTCAGTCCACAGTAGTTTTTATTAACCGGACTCTAATGTACTACATTATACAAAATACATGACAGATATTGACACAAGGATGAATGAAGCAACATTAATTCAAGAGAACCAGAAAGCAAAAAAGTATATGTCTTGACAGCTTGTTACCCAAAGAGAGAAGGTTAGATACAGAAATTAATTAATTATGAGTTCAAAAGCTAATGTGGTTTGTTACCAAATTGTTTCCTTTATGAGACATGATCATATTATCATGGAGATGTAACGCTTCCACCAATTTCTTTCTTTGTTTAGATTCATGTATTGCCTGCCAAGTTTAACAAAATGAGAAAAATAAAGTTGACAATATCCTGCAATTTTTGTCAATTTGTAATGTAAACTTGAGAGCAGACTGATATCCAGTAGAAATCTAACAACTGGGTGTCAGGTGTAGAAGGTGGGTGCCAGGCGTAGAAGGTGAGCTAACAACTGGGTGCCAGGCGTAGAAGGTGAGCTAACAACTGGGTGCCAGGTGTAGAAGGTGAGCTAACAACTGGGTGCCAGGCGTAGAAGGTGAGCGTCCTTTGAGCTAGTCAATTGGGTCATCATAAGCTACATCACACAAGTGCTTAAGATTAATCTAGAAGGTGATTGGTCTTGGTAATTGCCAAAATCAAACATTCAAGTGTGATGTGTCCAGTAGTTGGTATTATTCCTTGATCAAATAGCAATTGATCATTTGCTTGATCTTTCATTATTCATCCTTCCACTGAGCATAACAAATAAACAAATATAAAAGAAGAAGAAGAAACAATTAAAGACAAGAAATCATGTTAGAATAAGACTTTGAAGTTTTTTGTCAGCCTGCTTGCCCAACCAATAATTTGTTTACAGATGTCTCCATATTGATTATAACAGAGACAATAAGAAAAGCAACAGAAAAACACAAACCATAGCAGCTCAACTCAAAGGGAATAAAAGTTACACACAACAATAAACATTGGATAAATACAGGGTTCTTTCATAATATAACATAAGAGAATAGCTATAATGTTCTATGCCATCAAGGCAGATTTTGACATGCAACAAGTAAGTGACAGAGTAGAAGTGTTCTCAACATCCCTTGTCGCTTTGATTTGCCTTCCTTTGTTAACAAACAGAATCTATATATTGTGGCTATAAAAAATGGAAACATTTTCCAAAATAAGAATGAACATCAAACTAAAAAAGGGAGTGGGGTCAAAATTGGTAATATCTTTCATGCAAATGTTTGCCAGTTGATTAATGATCTGATAAAAAACAAAAGTTGATAAAAGTCAAACATAAACGGGGAGCACACGCATACTGAGTTAACTGCCTTCCCTAGTACATCATGCACTAGACACCCAGATGTAACCATGGATACCTGAGTGCTAATTTCACAGCTATCTTCCCAGTTATCATTACGAAAGTTTGCCAGACGTGCCTTACAGGCTGCCAGACTGGAATGCTTGACAGGCTGGACAAGGGAAGTAATTGAACAACATTAGCTTAAATATGCCTTAAAAGCAGATCTCAATATGTTAAACTAACTATTTATTCAAATACAAAAATAGAATCCCTTACTAAAAATTCACAAAAACCTGAGCAAAACATTGCTCAACATTCAATTCTTAATGATCAATATTTCTATGAGGGTAAATTTAAAACTCTTAGATTAATTGTTTATGGGACACAGTGTTAAATACCTCTTGGTTATAATCTCAACTAACTATATCATACGGTGATCTTGACATGGATAGTCAAGAGTCCCTGTAATGCAGATGATTGACTTACTACAGAATTTTTTTTTTACTATATAAATGTATTCAACCGTCCAACAAAGAATTATCTTAGGGAACAAGCAGAACTGGATTAATGGAGTTAAACTGTACATTAATGAATCAGTCAAGATCTTGTTTATTCCACCACTTTAAAAAAAAAGCTTTTTAATAAAATTTTAATTCAGACAACTTGTATTTCTTTAGCTAAAGAAGGAAGGGATGAGTTGGGGATAAAAGATCATCTGTTGTCACATTTCAGTTTGTAACATAGTGCTTAAAAAAATTCCCAACACCTGGTACGAAAAGTGTGCAGTTGAGCATGTATTATGAAATCTAGCTTCTATTCTATAGAAATAAGGCTAACAATATAACAACCTATCTAAGTATAATTGTAACTGCTTATTGTCCTACCTACTAATACCCTACAACCCTTATCAACACAGAAATACAAAAATAATACCAAACATTTTTAACAATGAATTCTACTGTAATATAAAGTGAAATATAAGACTGTATAAATATAAACTCACATAATTACCAAATTCTATTCTACAATTTATGAATTTACATTTGTCTTCCTAACACTTGCTTCAAAGAGAAAAGTCTTTATTTTCCTCTGTACCATTTCTTCTTTCTCTATGATCTTATCTAATTAAGACAGAGGGTTAACACACAGCTCTGGTTATATCATGAGTTACTGTGGTGCACAATTTATGATTTCTTGCAGATAAAAAAAGCAGTGTAAAGGAAAGATTTAACAAATGAAAATACATGCTAGATCACAAGTTTGAAGTTGGATTTTATTTCAAATCCTTCAAAGCTGTCAGTTTTTCTAATGATATTCTTGATATTTAATTTTGTGTTTCTCTTACACACTCATATTATCAGTTGACCACTATATTTGTGATTGATAAGATCTGGAAACTTTATTTCTGTTTACTCAAATAAGGAGGGGCCCCCGGATTATTCTTTTTGAGATAATTGACCCACCCAATGGGCCTTATCCCCCTCCCCATATTGGTTTATTTATTTTCTTTTTTTTCTCTTTTAAAATTATGTTCAATATCCATGTTTTTGTGCATGCAAAAGTGGGGCATGAATTTCATGTGCAAAATGCAGTGATGTCCCACTTTAACGTTGAAATATCAGTGGAGAGAGTAAAAAGCTGTACTGTGGTGTGGAAATAACAAGACATTATTATCTTAAATAGCCGTTGCAGAATAAAAGTTTCCATTTTTGAAAAAAATACACCCTGTAAATCACAAAAGGAAGTATATTTCTTGATAACTGAGTAACCCCCCTTCTTTTTACACAAGAGAGTAACGTATAGTCTATCAGAATCAGTGATCCTACTCAAGTCAGAGTGAACTGATTATGAGGAAGAAGAAGATGCATATGATAAAGACAACATAATGACGTTACCAGAACATTTAAACACAGAAGATGAAGACAATATCACAGACATGTGATCAAAAGAGGAAAAGATGAAATTTTTTGAATATGATTACAAACAAATGTACATCATGCAATTAAAGACTGGGGAAGTGTTTTTGTAAAGTGTTTGTGTTATTGGTGGGCTGTTTTTTAATCATTTATGTTCTGGTCAGAAAAAAAGAGTACAAAACATTAAAAGGAATATTGCTTGCAGACATTACTTACCGGCACCTATAATAGTAAATAAGTAAAAAGAAATTATTGTTAGATTATCAAAAACAAGGGAAATTAGAAAAATAAACAATCTTTAAATTACTGGCCACTCCTCTGAAATCATGAAAGCTCAAGTATGATATCTATAAATATGAAAAAAATATCACTGAAAAAACACTACTCTAAATTGGGAAAGCAAAACTAAATTCTTAAAAAAAATTGACAGCTATTTCTCATGATTATTAAGTATAAAATAATGTGTTGTGTGCTAGTTTTCAAACTATCTCAACTCTGGTCAACTAAACTAAAGAAAATATGTTTACCACAACACGTTTTATAGCCTGTGGAGATTGGTACATTTTTTATATATGCATATAATTTCAATCATCAAAGTTCTTTCCCTATACAATCACTAGGAAAAAGTATTATATGACGAACATTTTATATTAAAATATATCTCCCCTTTAACAGGATAAGTATCGTGAAACAAAAACAAATATAGATAAGCAATCTTCTAAGAAAGATTGAGATATAAAAAATGTTTTGATAAGCTGAGGACATGTACCCATTTAACCCTCTATATATAAAGTTAAACAGAAAAAGCGACAGGCCAAAATACAACATGTGTTATGATTTGACTTTAAATTAACATATTCAATGACATATCAAACTGGTGATACTTATGTTAAGTGTGGCACAATTCTTATATTACACTGGGTAACAGTTTACTGACATTGCATAACAAACCATGTTGTGTATTGCAATAGTAGACTCATTTGTCAAAAAATCTAATTGAATCAAAACTGTTCTTGAAATGAAATATCTAGGTTTACATATGCCTTATATCATTGAACTATGGAGTTACTTAGATGGCTATCAGTTTTAAAGATACCCAAGAGTGGGTGCATGAAGCACAGCTCAGAACGCAGAGAGCGAGATAGTAGAAGCACACTTTGGAAGAAAACGGTCTGGTTAGGGTAGGCTGGCATTGGTTGTAATATCACCCAGGAAAGACAAAGATAATTGGCAAACAAGAGTCCAATCTCTCTCTCAAGATAACTGGTAACCCTGGCCTACCCCCAAAGTAATGGGGTGATTTTATCAAAGTAGATCTAAAGGAAAACCTCCTTGACTCAAACCTAACGTTAACCAAGATGCCTGGAGAGCTACAATTGCATTAAAAACAGTCTAACCCATGGAGCATGGACAAATAAACTTTAAATGAAGATGATGATCACTTCTGATGTTGTAATTCAGTAAATCAGTCAAAAGAAAAAGAAGGTGATAAGACTTGTGGAGTAGAATATAAGGTATTTGGAATATAGAATACTATATTTTGTTTTCAATAGGATTCAAACATTGATTATATTACCTGAAAACAGTATATTTAGGTATGATTAAATGTCCATGGAGATAATATTGATCTGGGTCACATTTAACACCTATACATCTATATCAAATGTTAGTTATTTTTAATATCTAAATTAAGTATAAGTATAAGTATAAACAGAAAATAAACAATGTTAATCAGGATATATTATTCAAAAATCCACAGAAACACATATTCATTAATTCTGAGAGCATTAGAAATACCTTTTTGAACTTTTTGATAGGCTGACAGAAAAACAAAATTTGTACAATAAAACCTTTTGTTATAAGACACTGCACTATATCAAATTGAAAAAAAAAGCTAGATAGTTTGAATAGCAATGTTATTTCACGCTAGGTATGGTATTTCCTTCAAAATACAGATGCCTTATGTGCAATTTGTGTCCTGTTGCCTTGGTTTTCATTCTTTGAAAAATACAAAAATGTTTTATCTCTATATTTCTTTATAAATGTTGCATTGGGTGTAAAAAAAAAATTTTTTCATAAACAAAAACTAATAATGTAATAGACATTTCCATCTGACAGTCTTGGTCCTCCCCCAAAGGTAATTTCAAATCTTACACTTGAATGATGAAACAATTTGCTCAACACAGATAACCATCTTAGTGACATCAGCTATTCAAATGCTTGTTTAATTCTCCACTTTTGATTGACAATTTAATAAATTTGTATCCTGTTTTTCTAAAAACAACTCCCAGTCGATCGTTATCTGTAAATTTCAAATATCAGCACCTTTAAATGGGAATAGTATGCTTTCCATTTTACATATGAATCTAAGTTATGAATAAGTTATAGTTCAATAAGATATAGATGTTGCAGTTGAAATAGAGCCTTAAATTCAATGACATAAAATGCATATCAGAAATACTATGACATAAAACTAAAACTACAGCAAGCCAATCTGTTCAAAACAAAATTTGGCGCCAAGCTGACGGCAAGCGATCGGGACAAGCCCCATTCACCCAAAGGATTGAGAAAAGTAAAGGATTCCTGAAACACAGTGTTCCTCAGGTGGATGTTTCTCAAGTTTAAGTAGCAGAAATACTCATTAAAAAATGAGCCTAATGTAGCAGTGCTTCCAGAAAAAAAAATTCAAAAGCAAGGACAATTCTAAAGATACTATGGTCCAAAACTTCATGAATTAAAATACTTGTTCAGTAGATCCAAAAAGCAATATAAAGGTTTTGGTATCTTTTCTACGACTTTTTTAACTTTATGAAAAAATAAACATTCATAAAGTTTATTTTTCAGCAACATTATATACATTTTTAAACAATGCAAAAGCAAAGATTTGCTTGTTTAAAACAAAAACTGAGATATCTTGCATTTTATATGTACATGTAACAAATATTTGCTATAATAGATGGTATATTCAAAATAGTAACTATCCAATAAAACTATGAATCAAAATATCTTACCACTGAGCTGGGAGACATCAGATCTTCTTTGTATAGATAATCATGTGGTTTGTAGCTTTTCATGATGTCATTGAATTTTTCTGAAATGTTCAAAAAGAAAATCATATTTAAACTTTTTATTTTGAATATAGAATACATAACTTTTAAGAAATAACTCAGCCTTCATAGTAAAAAAAATGTTAAAATTGTGCATGCTTTTTTGCGTTCCCCCCAAAAAAGTCTAATAACTTTGTTGCACTTTTTAGAACTTGTTGGTCTATGTCTCAAAAGTAAAAAAGAAACAATAATTATTAGAGGGGTCACCAACTTACCTGACTTGGTGACAGAGCGCACAGGTCTAAACACAACTGACACAGTGATCTGTCCACAAGATTTGTCTGGTGTGAAGCCTTCTTCAGGTCTGTTGTAGCCCAAGGTCAAAGTCTTTTTCACAAACTCTGGTTGGGACTGAAGGGGGGAAATAAAAGTACAATCTTCATGAAATCTAGTCAGGAGAGAAAGCTGTTTTTCTTAGGTTGAAATTACTTTTACCTAGAAAGAATTGTACGATAATGTTCATACAGAGGATCTCTTCTTTCCCTGATAAGACATTGTCTTTTCAATGCTGAGCATAGGGCATTCTTATCCTATCAAATCAATGACTTTTGGGCTTTTACTTTTCTGACTGATGCGATTCTGTATTAGGTGCAGGTTTATAATAAATAATAGATAGTAAAAAATATTTCAGGTCTAGATACTTGTTTACAGTATCACATTTTGAAGGTTCCTAGCTTCAAGAGTAAGTGTTCTTTAGGCATTGGACTAAAAGATGATGATTGACTGCTTCTGCGCAAAAACCTCATAGAAGACATGATGCGCCATGTGCATTACGTCATTAAGACACAGCAAAACATTCACACAAGTTAAACATGGTGCTCCTCAAAGGAACTGAACCCAGATATTCTGTGTGAAAATCAGGTGTACCAACTATCGTGCCACCCTGTAATAGTTCCAGTTTTTCTAAGGGCTTCAAACAACTTCAGGTCTGTCCCATCTAAAATATAATCCTCCCATATTTGCTTTTGTCTGCCTCTCACTATGCCTCCTTAATCCATAACATCAGGCATAGAGAAGTAGCAATTGGGCAACTTACAACAAGTCAATTCTCACCAAAAACATATTAGTTCATGACTTGGGATCAAAATATTATAATGTAGTTATGTATAATTCATCATTTAAAAAATAGACAACAATCAAAATAAGAAAAGTGCTAATCACTCACTTCTGACATAGGGACATGTACAACTCCCAGGAAATCATCATTGAGAGCATTGGTACCATCCCAGTCATACACATAGAAAGACAAAGAATTCTGAAATGTCAAGATACAGCATGCTATAATAACAACTTGAGAAGAATATGCCATGGTTACAGTATTACATAATTGCTTGCAATTTTTCAAAAGCTCTACCTTGAAAAGATACATAATATAATTGATGAAATCAAAGATCTAGAAACCTGGAAGAATTCCAAAGTTTGCATTTACCATGAGCAAAAGCTGTAAAAAGACCATTTGTTAGGGTAGCTCTGGACTTAAATTTCAAAAGTAAACCCATACCCCTTCTCCAAGCTTAGCCCTATCATAACTATCAATGCATAAACACACTCATCATTTCACTACTTTTTAAGTCTTATTAATTTTTTTCAATTAAGATATTGACTTTCATGCTGAGATAATTGAATTTCTCAGACGAGCCAATACATACATACCCAAATGTAATGGGTAATAAAAAAAGGCTAGAATCAAGATAATTGCCTCCTGTTTTGGAATTGAACGCAAGTCATGGACTTTTAATACATGAGCCAATTGGCATTACTATTAGTCTGGGCGTCAAATGATACCCCTTGTAACAGACAGTATGCACATTTGTGTGTGTGTTTTGATAGTTCAGAACGTCTAGAAAAAATATCTGTGTGATGCCACTTTGTCATCAATACTGACCACAAGGACTGACCAATCGTCAAAAACTTAAAGTAATCATGAATTGCTGAATGCATCCAGGATACGTTAAAAAGAATTTAATGCATTTCTTGTTTACTTATGATGATTGTAGCTAAACAAATGGGTACATTAAAAACATGTACTCGATAAGACAAATCTAATAAAAAAAAATATCTTGGTAACATTGGGTGACTCTTAAGTGAGCAATTGACCATCTTCTATGTTATGAGCTCACAATATATAGTAATATATAAAAGTCCCCAAATCTGAACAGAGGCAGGTCCTCCCCCAAATCTACCAAGAGCTGCTTTGTCATGTGATCAAACGTCATCAGGTCACATGACAAGCAGTTACAGTTCAACTGACAAAGCTCATCGGATGACGAGCGAAAGCTCATGCTTAGCTTCAAATTTCCTCTTGAAGGTAAATGGAACAATCATTCTATTAGTTAGTTAAGGTTTAGCCCGAAACCCCCTTGGCTAAATTTAGCTACGACCAATCAGAATGCTTGAACAAAAACATAGGGCTATAAACTGAAACTAAGCTTTTTTTGCTATCATTTTCAATAAATTTTAAATTGCGTGGAAATATTTCCCTGTGGACAAAAAAAAATAAAACTAAGTTTTAACCATAGTAAAAAGTCCAATGTTTATGTAGTATAGGCTCTTTATACTCTTAAAATTTTAGAAACAACATAAAACAACAAACAAAATGAATATTTAAGGGGGGAGGTTAAGAGAATATCTTTCTCAAGCTGTTAAAACACCACAGCTGATTTAATTGAATGTGTCTAAGCTCATGCGCAGTTTACCGGAACTGTTGATTTTGAATAAAAGTGGCGTGGGTAAACCATTCGCCATGCGCATGCGCAAGCAATGCTGGAATTCACCGGATAGCGTGAGAAGACTATTAGTAATTTATAGTTATTTATACGACCTTTCTCCTTTAGCTGGCAACAGTGTTGCTCAATTTAGCAAAATTTAATCTAACCTACGATTTTTTCTTTATTCATAGTCCTCCTGTCGAGTACATGTTTTTAATGTACCTATTTGATGAGCTACGACCATAAGTAAACAAGAAATACATTATATCTGTTTTTAAGTATCAAATTTAATAACATGACGTCATTTGCAGTGACGTGTCAAATTTGACCATAACTCAGGAACTAATTCTCCTAGTGCAAGCAAATACATATTTATAATCCTCTTGGTCATACCTTCCATTTGCAACAGTTCCCGGTAAATTCTGGGCACTTTGAGTTTTGACCATTGGTCAGTCCTTGTGGTCAGTATTGTTAAAATTCCAAATTAACACAAAGTGGCATCATACGGATTTAGACTCTAGATGTATTGAATAATCAAAAAACACAAAATATGCATACAGTTACAGGGGTCATCTTTATCTAGCATTTGATGCCCAGACTATATCTATATACTTTAATCATCACAATACAGTTAAGTTCTGAAAGTAAAAAGTCAAAAAAGAATGTCACATAAATTTCAAAACATAAATCTCTTTTTATCTCTATCAATGCCAAGTACTGTCTTAACCTAAAAACAGGTATAATAAACTCATTTTTCAATAAACAGTATAATGATTTCTAAATACTAACCCGAGTGTAATCAGAGACAAAAAACTCAACCCAGGAGTCCCAGTGAGGATTCCGTGTGCGAAGAACGAAAGGAGTTGTTAGAATCTGAAAAATAAATAATAAATTGTCTCACTGTCTGATTTTATGTCATTTAAATAACTGGACATTGGATGCCATCAAGGCAACAATGGATGACAGAGAGGATTGGAGAAGAAGGGTCAATTTGGTCCGGGCAACCCGCTCGGTGTAGTAAGTAAGTGAGTATCTATACCTTCTTAGATTCAAAATTCAATCTGAAAGGATCTTACAATATATAAAGACAACATTAAGCAAAGACTCAAAACACAAAATCTGACAAAATAATCAAATATTACAGTAATTTCTAGTGATATGCAATCATCGCACAAAGCAACGACTGGGAGACATGAAGGGGGATGCATAACATAAACAGATTTAGGCAATGTCTCTATTTTAGTTGAGCATTTTAAATCACAATATATCTGTGTAACAGTCTTGTGTGCTTGTGCATGGTTGCAGAGTCGTGTGAAACCAAGCCAGCAGGCACCAACAAGCAGCAAATTGGCATTGTTTATCTATACAGTGTATTTGTTCATTGAATCAGTCAGGTTTATCATACAGTACAACTCTCAAAAGTCTGAGACACAGTGATAGAGACATTTTTGTGTGTGTTTTGCACAAGACAGTATTTAGGAAGTCTCATGAGACAAGTAAATTAACCAAGACTCGCACAGCACTTGAAATTACTTACCATCGATTAACTATCTCTATCTAGTCATTTAAAATGCCTTTGGCTGTTTTCAATTTTTTCTTCCTATTGAAAGCATTTACTTTGCATTGGTATTATTATTTCACTTACTCTTTTTCTATCACAGAACATAACACAATAAGGATCAGAAGTTCCAGTTTTGTCACCAGCCAACAAATTACTAGCACCATGGATACACACATACAACACACCAGACACTGTGGAGAAAAATCATATATTAAGTTTTTTATCAGCTAACTACGACATGGATCAAGATCATGTGAGCCATACTAGGACTATTGGTATTGATAGCATATTTGGAGATATTTTTTTGATTAAGACAATTTTAGTTTAACAAAGGTGCTGATTTTGAATGGGTCTCATTTGGAGATTTCTTTCATTGAACAGCAAGCTTGTGAGTTCAAAAATACAACAAAGAGTTTGTGTTCAGAAGACAAAATATCGTAACATACCGTCTGTAGACTTGGGCATGTGGAGTTTTTCACTGTCTTCCTTAAGGACTACAGAGGGCAAGGGAGTGTACTCCATTTCTAACACAAGCTTAGATCCGTCTTTGTTCTCAATTGTTGTTTCACGACTGAAATGTTAACATAACAAATTATGGACCATTTCTATGACTTGTTGTAATATGGAACACCTGATCATTAAACTATCATATTTATTAGAAAGAAAAGTAATAAGTTTGATTACTTGTGATATTAGACTTTATCATGCTTAAAACACTTATGTACTGATAATTACCAACAAATATAAAAAAGGCAAAGTGATTAATTTTATCTTATATTCTATAGAATATGAATTTGCAATTTGTGTTCCTTTGTATTTGAAATATTTGAAAATAATCACTAATTTTCTATTACAAAACTCATAAATGTTGTTGCTTTGACAATAGTTTATTTGTTTTCAATAAGATGTCCATTAAAGCAGCTCAAACATGAACAATATATTAATACAAAGGCGTGGATAACGGTTTAGAAAACTAATCTGATATCTCAAATAATTCCCCTGCCCCTTATACTCTTCTCGAGAAAATTGCCAAATCCCAGGACCTTATTTCTATCCCCACTCAAATTATTTTTACACTTGAGATTTGAAAACCCCCGTAAACAAACCATTGACATTTTAAAAAAATACATTTTTGCTATCTTGCAATACGTATGTTAGCATACAAATGATTTAAGCTATAATTCTAAATATAGCCTATGTGCGTGCCCCTTCTTTGCTCGTCACCCCTCCCCCATTTTAAACCCATCCACCTTTTATTGGGAAATGACAAAAAATCCCCCCCCCCCTCTTATTATTTAATTCATTAGAGTAAATAAATAACTCACACAGGGTTGACCTGGAAAGGAAATGAGGACAAGTTGACCTCATTCTGTTCCAAAGTTGTACTTGTGATGAGCCGCATGCATTTACTCTTGACCTTCATCTGCAAACATTTTAACAGTCATCAGTTAAAACATTTCTCTGGCTAATGCAAAAAGATAAATTATTTAAAGAAAGTTTTTATCTAAGATTGATGTCGGTTACAAGTTTTTACAAGTTTAAGTGCAACAATAACATTACAATAACTACATCATTATAATTTTTAAGTTTGCTAATGGTTGACTGAATATATTTAAAGAGGGAAAGGGGAATAACTTTAAAACAGTAGAAATAATTAACAGTCTACAACCAACATATTTACAATATTGCTTATCACAAGACAGTTTGATTACATCAACTACACATTCAGTGTCCTTTCATTTCATGTACATGTGTACAATAATCATTTTTAAATTTTTCAAAAAGATTAGTTCAAGGTTCTTTACAAAGAGATTAGTTCAAGGTTTTTTTCAAACAAAATTTCCAAAGCTCCAGAGTTTACATCCTTGCTTATTTATTCTTCATTAGTGACATAGAAAGTAAGAGCTTAATAGTTAAGTGAAAAACCAAAGAAAGGATTATGTTTTTATACTGAAAAGAAGGCTTTTTTGTATCTAGTTTTTGTAAGAAGAACTGTAATTGAAAATATTTGATTACATCATTATGCATAAAAATATGGAAAAGCGCATTTTCAGTAAAAGATTACCTTGGAACCTCTTATATAAGCCTTGAATTATTCTTTTAACTACATAACCAAAGGTCTATCCAAAAAGGCCTCACAAGCACCTTAATACAAGTTTTGTTAAAACGGCAACATACCTTTTCTGTAGCAAGATTGTAAATAAAGAAAGAACAGACATCTTCCCACTCCTCTGGAGCAGGCATCTCAGTACTCTGACGTTTTCGATCACCAATACTTAACACTGTGTAGCGAATATCTTCTGCCACTGAAACACAAACAGACAAAGGATAAATATCAAGTTTTTATCTTGGAGATGTTCTTGCCGTAGTAATATCTCCACCCCTATCAACCATTACGACTACTTAGTAGTAGTAGATACCTAGATCATCTTAAGATCTATGTAGATTGTTGGATATGAACCTATAATCTTTGAATAATAAAATAAAAGATAATATTCCCTATTCAATAAATAGGTTGAACAACAAAGCTGATTCTTAGAGATGTTTACCTGCTTCTTTTGGTGGGTACCCAGTCATGTGAACTGTTAGAACACCTTGTGCTGTGGGTAATACAAAGAAATGCATGTCAGTATTTGGAGGAATTCATTTTTCTCAGGAACAGTCAGAAAAAGGGAACTATGATTCAAAAAGTTGGACATTTTGTAAGACATGATAAGTTATGTCAGTGATGGTGCTATTGATAAATCTTTTTATGTTGTCTCACATGCAATGTAACGTATAGCTCAACTCGGTCAGGAGGAGGGGCATGGAAACATTTCAGGATCTTGAAATCGACTCTGGTAATACACATGATAAATGCTCTACTGACTTAGCTACCGGCTCCTCAGGCATCAGGATGGTGTTATAACAAAGAAAGACTGAACAAAAAAGTCACTTACTTGATTTTTACTATTATATTGATAAACCACAATACTGATACATATTTCACAACATTGTCCTTATAACAAAGTGTTATAAATGCTGAAATGCACTAAGACTGATATAATAATAATGGCACTTATATAGCGAGTAATGTCAAAGCTATTTACAGTTATTATTACCCCGACAGGCACAATTGAGATAAATGTGGTACTGAAAAATCAGAGTCCTTCTTACTTGTTGTGCAAAATTAAAATGGGTGCCCTGAAACACACAACTATCTGTTACAATATTCACTATGTGTGCTGCCGGTGGTGGCAAAACACTTGAGTGCTTCCCCATTATCTATGCTTCGTTTTCTGTACTTACCATGAAAGAACTTATTCACAACTCTTGATAAACAATTTCGACCAGCTTTTCGGGCTAATATTAACATGTAAGTTCAATTGACCTTCTATATACCCTAAGATAAGATACTTTATTGATCTAAATGGAAATTGTTTGTGGTAATGAAAAAACAATAATTGTAATGATAGTACAAATAGAACAAATGAGTGCCTCATCAACACACATGACTTTCAAAAAACAAAAGTATCAAGTGTTCTCCATAATTATAAATAAACAATATTAGTGTGCTCGATCACAGCAAGCAATTGTAAAAGACGTTGTAGGTGAATTCCAACGTAACTGACGAGGCACTCAGACAACTTTTAAGACTCACAATTCAAGCTTCAATAAACATATAAAAAAGAGACTGCCTATTTCCCATACCAATTACTAGTACTTAAAAAGGTTATGCATCAAATAAGGAGATTTTATTTGTGTGTGTGTCCATTAGGAGCATTCAAAGTGGTGTAACTGACTAGGCAATAATGATCACTTGTTCTGACACACAAGTAATATTTAATGAATCAAGAACCTCCCTTATCTTTGCAGAAACACAACAATTCATTTAAAAATATTAATAATTCAAATAAACAAAACCTAATTCCATCGTAACTGACGAGGCACCAATGATTTGTTTTAAAAAAATGATCTTATTATGTTATTCTAAGACAAATATACTAATTTGCACATGCTATTTCAAAATGAATTTGATTTATCATTAATGTACAGTTTTTAGAGACGTTATGAACAAAGTTATAATATTAATTAAAACTCAGATAAGAAAACATGTTGAACAGCATCATCTTTGACAAAAATTCATAACCTCAAGGATATCAAAAAAATAAATGATCAAATTAGTTCTGAAAAACAAACAAAAATATAACAAAAGAAAATAATCTACTTGAATCAAAGGGTTTACAGCTAATTCTGTCGTAAATCAAGAGGCACATTATTGTAACTTACAAAACACCTATGATTTTTTTTAAAGAAAATGTACATATAATGTAATTTCAAGGCAAATATGCTAATTAGTTTGATAAGGAAACATATTTAACAGCACAATCTTTGAAAAGAATTGATGATGTGAAGGATATCAACTAAGTTAATGAATAAATCAAACAAGTTATGTTAAACCAGACTTTAATATAACAAAAGAAAATAATATATTTGGAACAAAGAATATAATGCAACTGCAGGAGAGAACAGTAATTGACAAAATGTTCAGATATCAATGTAATTAAACAGAACTACAAAGAAATACAGTTCTTTCTTTAAAATCTGATTTTTTCAAGTGAAAAATGTTATATAAAAGGCAACATTCAAACACAAATGATAAACTGTAACCCATAACAACAATAAATGCTTGCCTACAGTTACTAATAAAATATGACATGGTAACTTTTTATATCAAACAATTCAGTTGTTCTTTATCATTTGCATAAACTGGAATCTTTCTTTGATTATCAAGATAAACAGGTAAACTTTCCACACCCCTCTAACTCCACTGGTCCAAAGCAAATGTTTCGATGAAAAACATCATCCAAATCATTCTGATTTGGCCAGTAAAAATGTGGTTCACCACATTTTGATATTTGATGAAGGAATGATGCAAGAAAGATTTCTTGCAAAGAGAAAATGTTTATACTTGACCTTTAATGACCTAGAAAAGGCATTTGATTGTGTACCACAAAAGATCGTTCAATGAGCCCTTAGGAAAGTCGGCATGGATGAGTGGATCATCAGCGTAGTACTTCCTATGAACAAGCTTTGCAAAAGCGCAGTGAGTGTAAACAACACCATTTGAGAAGCAAAAGTTGAAGTAAAAGTTTGGTACACCAGAGCTCAGACCTCAGCCCCCTACTTTTTTTATCATTGTCATGGAGGCTCTGTCAAGAGAATTCAGAACCAGCCTTCCCTGGGAGTTGCTCTATGCTGATGACCTCACTGTGTTGGCAGTAATGCTGCAAGACTTGGAGCACCAGTATGTGGCATGGAAACAAGGCATGGAAGCCAAAGGTCTTTGTGTAAACATAAAGAAGACCAAGCTGATGGTGTCTTCAAACCATGAATAAGTCTGTTAAATACCCATATGGTGTATGTCAGAAATATGTGGGCAGGAACTCCATCTACTGCCCTTCTTGTAATCGCTGAATACACAAACGATGCAGTTGCATAAAGGGTAACCTTTCAGCCGCCATGAACTTCATGTGCCCCCTCTACATCGGCCCACCCAGCGCCCAGCAGCCTTGATGTTGTTGATAAATTCTGCTATCTTAGAGACACGCTGGGAAACCAGCTTTGACCCAAACTTAGCGCTAAACAGAGATGTGTGGAGAACTGTCATTGCATTGCAAACAGTCTAACCCATGTAGCATGGACAAATAGACTTTAAATTTAAATGATGATGATGAACTTCATTTGGAATAGTCCTTGTTTCTCTCCATCCTTCAGAACACCACCAATGTAGAATCAAAACGTACTGACGAGGTAAATTCAAACTCAACAAAACTTCAATTTTAACAATTCTTTTTCCAATTTTGTGTGTGGATCTAAGGAACGTATGATAGAATCATGAGTACCTACATTATGAAAGTTGTCAGTGTTTTCATTAATGAGAAATATTACTTATGCAATAAAAATGTAACTGATGAGGCATAATTCAGGGTGATCTTTGAGGTATGATTTCATCATGATTGCAGCAGATTACAATGAGGTCTCTAGGCAAAGACTCAATTCCTGCAACCAATTGTAAGGTACATAGGAGGCAGCAACAGGCATGGATCTAGAAGTAGGTAAGGTAGAGCACAAGTCAAGCTCCCGCCAAAAAGGCAGGTTGAGCCTGAAGTCTGACTCCCGCCAAAGAGGCAGGTTGAGCCCCAGACAATAGGGATTGACTAAAAGAAGTATACCACCAAGAAATGGTTGAGCTCCCATTACCGAAGTTCATCTATAGTCAGAAAGAAGGGCCCTTGATACCTAGCACCAACCTTCTGCAGCCACAGCACCAACCTAGTGTCATTTGAGATGAGTACCACTAGGAATAAAACATCTCTCGGATCCTTGGGTCACTCAGCAATACGTAAGGGAAGAGGAAGAAGGTAAGACTATTTTATTATCTTACAGGGTAAAACCACTAAATCTGTCCTCCCTATAACCTACTAGTACCTACAATACCCTTCCCCACTACAAAAATCCCCCTCTTAAAAATTACCCAGAATCACGGAAGGAGACATAGAAATCTTGCCACACTCAACATTGACAAGGGACAGATGTGTCGGAAAGTAATATGACAACAAGTGTGGCCACAAGCAAGAGAATCAGAATATGTCAGTGATGTAAGTATACAACAAATTCAACATGAACAATGAAATAAGGTTATCCAATGATTAATCAACAATACTGCAGTGAAAAATCATTTGAATTGTCATTGTTAAACATTCACCATAGTGAGTCATTTGTTTTGGAATTCACCTGTATTAACAGTGATTTAACAATTCATTGTGAGTGTGTGTTCATGTTTTGTATCAGAGTGTCTGGCAAATATCCAGATCAATCAATGATGTTTAATCATCAAGAAAGGTTAAAAATATGTGTATATGTGATCTGTTCACAGCAGTTTTAATCACCTTACCACTTAGACGATCAGGCCCATCATGCTTCCTTACTGATCTAAAAAAATGTAAGACTGATGTTTCAGAAAGAAACAAATTTTCATTAGAAACACACATCATAGCTGTTTTCAACCTTACATGTTTATGCTTAAATTCATGACAATCACTAGTATGTGGGCAGGGGTGGTGGGGCTGTAGTAAATGATAGATCTAATAAGATAATCCATAATGTTCATAGACGTATTGTTGATCATTTATTCTCTGTGGTAAAGCAAAGTTTGTTTTTTAACTGCAATGTATTATAGGTCGCTCACATGTCTGTCTTTATACTATACTTTAATCACCTAAATCATTGATAATCTTCAACAAAATTGAAAATGACAACCACAGAATAACAAACATAAGACGCAACAAATGACCTTTCAGAATAACCCGTTAAGTTAGGGTCTCAGATCAAACAATATGATCTCTCTTTTCTCTTCTCTTTTCTCTATTAATTGGTTACTTATCTGGATAATCTGTTTCTTAGACTACAAACACAAAGAATAAACAGCCTTTTTTTGCAAATTAACAATATTGATCAATTGATGCTGAGCACTGTTCCTACTTGACACTATGTTGCATATTTACTTTCACATTTGAAGCGTAACAATAAAAAGGGTTTAATATGTTCATGTTAACCCCTGTGCTGTCCTATTTAAGCCGTTGAAGAGGAGAATGGCACATTGAACAAACTTCTGATGTCTTTTGTTCTCAAATTGTCATATCACATCAAAAGATCAAGACTTAAATATTTCAATAATCAATGAACTTACTTTACATCTTTGATCTTAATACCTGTCTTTTAAACATACCATTTCAAGGGAAAAAATTGAACTGAATTTGTCTGAAAATTTATAAAATATCAAAGCTTTCATCAAAGATCAGACGTTCTGATATCCTGTTTGTGTTGTGTTTAAAAAATGTAAATATCATAATACCTTTTTCTTTTTTCGTTGCATTTTGGCCCATAAGTGTAGGTCCTGTCTTTTTCAGAATAACATCAACACTTGCTGGGTCAACCATGGCTAGAAAATAAAATTCAAAGAGTTTTAAAAATTAAATTTATGTTCAATTAACTATCAGTGAAGCGTCTCAAAGTAGCAAGAGTATCTAAGTAGCGGGAGTCACACTTCTACTCTACAATGAAATCCAACTACTTACTCAGAAAGTAACAGGAGTGGTCATCCAAGTAGAAAGATATCATCAAAAATGCTTAAGGGGAAACAAAAAATACTATTAAAATAAAAATAATAATATTAAAAATAGAACTAATTTTTCTATCAATAAGCAATTAGGTTAATCTACTTATCAAACATTATAAAATTATATTATAGAAAGCAAATCAAGGTTAACTCAAGGCAACCTAAAGACACCTTGAAGGTTTGGTTTTGTTGAATACCAGACATGGGTAAGAAACCACAAACCACTAAGCTGTGCCATAGCCATGACAACCCATGAAGCCAATCTTCTTCTGTAAATGACACAGGCTGAAGCCAAAGCCGAAGCCTTTCTTTTAAAAAAGGATGAAGCCTAAGACAAAGCTAAACCCCAAAATTGAGGCTTTCTGAAGCTGAAGCCAGCTTTGTACCCATGTCTGAACAAGACTATTGAAAAAAGATACCAGAATAGCTTCTATTTCAAAACTTAAAGTTGTAAAGCTGTCCTTACTGCTCAATTAAGACCTTAAGCTTAAAAATGCCAAGCCTAAAATATTACCTAAAACACAATGGGGGTTTGCACCCCCCCCCCCCG